>JAKSZP010005445.1:0-149725 GCA_022478985.1 Massospora cicadina
AGCATATCCTCCCCTGACTCAGCGGCTCCCCCCAAGAGGTGGTGGTACGTTATATGGTCACCCTTAAAACGTGGGATGAGGTAAAAACCGCGCTCATTGATTAATTTGGATGCATGCAGAGTTTGCTTAGGAAAAAACAGGCGTTTATGTGCATCAGTCTGCTTGAGGTGGAATCAATTGTCACCTATATTGATTAGTTTTACAGTGCGGCCCATCCTCTCATGATTGCTAATATGCTACCTTTGGATGATTTTATTGCTGCCATTATGGCTGGCTAGCTTCTTAATTTTCCTTATCCTAATATATTGTCTCAGTAAACGTTTCCTACGGAAGGTTTAGTATATAAAAGAGGCATTATTAGAGGTTGCTATCTCCATGAAGCTAAACCTACCCAGAAGCCATACTGACCCCTTTAGTGCTGACTACTTTTCCAAAACCAGTAACCATGAGGAGCCCTAAACTAAACTGCCCTTCTCCATTAGAGGTTGTCCAGAGGCACCAGGGGTGATAAGGTCGGACTCTCTCTTCTCAGCTGCACCTCAAGTCAGCCCTATGAAACCAGTTGAGTTCTATTCTTACCCCACACTCTCTCTTAAGGGGTCCATCACTATGGCTCTACCCTCTCGTCCCTCAGAGTCATCCTCCACAACAACCACAGCTTCACCTCTGACCCCAGATCAAAGGATTTCTTCTCAAGTGTCCCCAAAAGTTGGTGCTTCTATGATGCTCCCTCAAAAAGCAAAAAAGTAGATGGGCACTAAAAGTCCCTCTCCTGTGAGGAGAACAAACTGGTTTTTCAGCCCCCTCTTAGCAACTCGTTGAGGCGCATTGGCAATCCCTCTAACGACGAGTCTGAAGGGGGTGGTGAAGATGCGGTCTATTATGCCCTGGGAGCCCCAATGGAAGTGCAGATACCAGATAGGTTGAGGCCTGAAAGAATAGATATGGCTATGATACAATGGCGAACATATCTTTAACAATTGTTGGGATGTTCAGAGGTAATCAATCCCACCTGTGATGCTGACCAGCTTATTGGTACAGTAATCTGGTCAACCCAAAAGTTTCACACCCTGTGATGGTTCAATGCCTTTCCTCCACTCTCCGTTTGAAGGAGATTCTCGCCCTCTCCCCGACTTTTGGTAGCACCATAACTGAAGTAGAAGTTTTTATCAATAAGGTGCAAGTTCTAGCCATCCTTGATACAGGTGCTCCAGTAGACGTGGTATCTTCAAATATCTCAAGTAAATTAAGTTGGCGCCTTACCTGGACTATTTGCAAGAGTTCAGAACTGTGTTCCAACACTCGATCTATTAGAGCCTACTCTTTTCTACCCATATGAATTGGGAAGCTCCTACTGGCTGCCCCTGCTGTGGCATTAAATAATAATGCATACGACTTGCTTATGGGCACTCAATTCATGAATGAGTATGACGTAATCAATAATATGAAACATGAATTTATTTAGCACTAGTGGTGCCCAACCCAAAAGGGGGAGCCTCCATGCATCTTTATTTGTGAATGAGCCAAATAAAGGGATTACGAGAAATAAAATAATTTCTAATATAGCCCCTAAGTTATCAGCTAGGACGCCATATCAGAAGGTGAGCAAGCTTTGGGAAGACTTTTGTCTGGTGCCCACTTAAGCTGGTGGACCATGGCGGACAACATAGGGGTTGGGGCATCAACTACATGAGGCATAAGGAGGTATAATTGTGGGTTTTCATCACTAATGAGGCTGGCGGTGTCCATCTCCTCAATGTAATGAGCAAGTTGATGCTCAGTGAAAGTGATAAGAGCAGGCACGCAAGTGAAAGACTTGATGCGGTGGCAGGCTTGGGGATAATTGGGGTTAAAAAGAGAGGTTTTTGCTGCATTGATGCAGCCACAGCTCACTCCAAAAGCGAGCTCCTCAATTTCATATTTCACATCCTCATCAAAATCATTGGGAAATAAAACAGGGAATTTTCTCCCTTATAAATTATGAAGTTCACCTGGTCTTTACATATGATGAGCTTAAAAGAAAGAATACACCTGCGTCATTGCAATCCTTCCTCAGCCCTCACTCTTATTTATACCACGTCAGGCAGAAACACAAAAAAGCTGCCTGACTCCGTGGATGCTGCAGAAGGCCTTCCATTGTATGCGTCAGAGGAGTTAGTAGTCAAAGCGGGTGAACAAAAGGTGATAGGCACTAAGATTAATATTCAAATCCTTCGCAACTGCTTAAGCACTCAACAAGTATTGACACAATAAGTCCTTTGGAACTTTGGTTGTTACCAATAATCCTAAACCCTAACTACCAGCGACCCAATAATCTCCTGTTAGGGATCTTACTAAAAAGGATATGGTTATAAAGAAGCATCAGCATATTTGGAAGTTCCTGCCAATTATAATTGAGGACATCTGATAAGTCCATTATATTGGGTTTATGTTATATCTGGGACTACCTAGGGATTAATTGATAGGCTCTTTGCCTCACTTTTAATTTTCTGAGGATAAAACCCTAAAGAGCTTTAAAAAGTTCACTCTCTCGTTAAGTCCTATAGTGACATCTTCTCCCAATCTGATACTGACTATGGACATATGAAGGGTTGGACTCATACCATTGATGTTGGTGATGCTTGATCTATTTGATCTAATCCTTATAGGAAATCTAAGGTTTAGAGATCCAAATGAGGACAGAGCTGAAACAGTTGCTTGATGTGGGCTGCTGGCGCCTTCTCAAAGCCCTTGGTCGCCCCCTCATCTACTGATAAAGAAGAAAATTGTGGTCATTGGGTAGTTATAAACTACCAAAATTGAACAGCCTCACAAAGAAGGATAGCTATCCTATCCCCCATATTGACAACGCCCTAGCACCACTCTCTGGCTCTAACTACTTACCACCATGGACTTGGCAAGCGGCTATTAAAAAAGGGACCTTTTTTCCCAAGATCTCGAGAAATGCGCTCTTATTTGAAGTGAGGGATGCTTCCAACCTATCTGAATACCACAAGGGTTAGGCAACACGCCCGTAACTTTCCAGCGAGCAATAGATCATATCTTGCAGGACCTTAATCTAAGCTGCTTTATCATATATCTTGATTATATCACGGTGCTTTCCATGATTTTATGAGCATCAAACTCATTTGAAAGAAGAGTTCCAATGAATGCAAGCTTCCAACATTAAATTAAAGTTATCAAAATGTATGTTCATCCAGAAAATCTTAATTTCTTTGGACACGCCATTTATCAAGATGGGTTTCAACATTTACACGATAAGGTCGCATATATATCCAAGATGCAAGTGCAAAATTCTCTGCAACATCCAGTTATCTTTGGGCATTATGGGGTATTTTCATCAGTTCATCCTCAAATTCACCCAGCTCAGTGAGCCTCTAGTCCTCCTCTTGGCTAAGAACACTCCCTCTTATTGGTGTTCAGAACAGAAAGCTGCGTTTGAAATCTTGAAGATCTTATTGCAAAAAAGGCCAATCCTCTGTCACCCTGACTATGGCAAACCCTTTATGATTTTCACGGATGCCTCTGATTACGCCATATGAGCTAACTTGGCTCAGCTGGACGAGCATGGGTCGATCATACTGTTTCCTACTACAGCAAGATGCTCTCCAAAGCTTATTAAAACTACAATGTCACTGAGAAGTAATGCCTGGCTGTCCTGCTTGCTGTGAAGCACTATCACCCCTTCTTAAACGGGACTTCATTCAAAGTGGTTACTGACCACGCATCCTTAAGGTGGTTGCAGAAAATGAAGGACCCTACGGGACAGTTGGCTTGCTGGGCTTTGAAGCTCCAGAATTATGATATGGAAATTGAGCATTGGGTGGTAACTAGCTATATGAACATAAATGGGTTGATGAAGCTGCCTGTAATTCATTTAGATAATAATAGCGCTGATAGGTTACACGACCTCCTGATGTCTCCTGATGCATGGGGAGATGAGGATGAACTAGTACAAAAGATTCTAGCTCGGCACTCCCACAATATCAAGATGGAAACTGGGAAGCTATACAAGAAATTAGTGGTAAACTGGATGCCCTACCTCCAGCCATCAGTGCGAGTACCTGTCATTTTATAGTACCATTCTATTCTAAGTCATAGTGGGGTACGGAAGACATATGAGTGGGTTAAAGAGCGCTATTACTAGGAGGGCATCATGGAGACCATAGTTGAGGTCCTGGACGCTTGTCTGATCAGCAAAAGGCAATCAAGTTTCAAGGCCAGTTATCAATACCAACCCACTATTCCTCAACATCCCTTCCACACCATAAGTTTAGATGAGATTAGACCTCTACCCAAGACTACTGGAGGAAATTGATATATCTTGGTTGGAATTGATCATTGCACCAAATGGGTTGAAGCTGTGGCTCTCCCTGAAGAAAAGGCCAAGGCCACAGCCACTTTCCTCCATTAGAACTTTTTTGCTCAACATGGTTGACCAAGGTTCTTCTCTGTTATAACGAGAAAAACTTCACCTCCAGAGTGGTAAAGATCCTTAATACCTCCATGGGCAAGCAACAACTCTTTTTGGCCGCCTATAACCCCCAAACAATGGTACTGTGGAGAGATCAAATGGGACCCTGGTTTCTATATTAAGAAAAATAGCCACTTCAGGCCCCCTTCACTGGGATCAGCACTTACCAAGTGCCCTAATGGCCTACCATATCAGTTACCCGTGAATTCTTAAAATGTCTCCTTTCTGTGTGTTTCATGGTTGGGAATCTGGGGTGTCATAATTATTATCCAAAGGTATCTTCACTGATAGGACTGACCCTGAGCAAGCCATGATGAAGTTGGCCCAGTATATCATTCAGTCTCAATCAGAGGCTATGACTAATTTGGCAAAACTGTCACAAAAGAGAGTCAAGCTGATAATGAGCTCAGCCCCTCTTCCTTCCTCCCAAGTATCTGATTTGGTGCTTTGCTACCACAATTATATCATCCCTAGAAGGGAGAAACTAGGGCTTATTTGGTAATGACCCTTTGTGGTCACTTACAAGTGAGGGGAGGAGTACTCCATCAGATCCCTTGCTACTGGAGTCACTGTTAACCAAGTCCATGGCCAGTTCTTTTGGCTTTATTCTCCCACTAACACTCTTGAAGGAGGTGATTTCGGACAATTGCAAGTCTGTTACTGCAAAAAATGTAATTTTGAGGTTTTAATTATGTAACATCAGCCAAAAAACCTGGTCAATTCTTGGTGGAACACTGCAAATTGGGGTAATAATATTGTTTCCACTCCTCAGCTGAATTTCCCTATGGCTAGTAGCAGGGTTATGCTGAACTTGCAGCAAAATTGGGGTAGTTGTTCCGAGGGTCCTCTCTGTTCCCCTTCAAACATAGTTCAACCACCTACGCCGCAACCCCCTTGTTGTAGTTTTAGAGGGATCTCAAAAGGTGTAAATATTTCTCCATCAGGTGATTGGCTTAAATATATAAAAATGCTGCCTCACAGATATATCCTACCTACAACCGACCTTCCATTGGCTGTCCATCTAAACAATGCAAGTCTTGAAAGCTTTGATAGGCCAATCATGATATTACCTAATTTGGCAATTTTAACTAAATTTAAAATTTGTGCCCCAATTCACTTGAGCCACATAAATTTATATATTAATCATCAATATATGAAGAAGGTTTACTTCTAGACCCCTCGCCATTTTCTAATAAACATTAATAAAAATCAATCTTTATTATAAATTAAAGTTTATTTTATTACAAGTGGTTGAAAACCCCCTAAATATTTATCCCGCAGTAGAGAAGCAACTTTTCCTGAAAATAATTTTTGGAATTTAGGTGTCAAATGCACCAGCGAGCCTAAAAACCGCCTAAGATCCAACTTTACTATAATTGCTGGAAACCTCTATTAGGCGTGCTAAGTGAGCGGTGAAAGTTTGCAAGTAAATGGTTATATCATCAATATTATAATATGCAAGACCCCTTAAAACCTATTAATCTGAATTATTACTCTTTGGAAAGGGTTGGGGCGTTGCATAGCCCCTGCGGCATCTGTGTATGCTTGGATAACACTTCACTAGAGTTATGTGAGATTTTTTCTCAGTCCTTAAGAAATAAAGTCAATCTGCCAATAACCAATGGTGAGTTAATTGCCAAAATACTTTGATCCAGACATTAGACATAATGAGTCATCTGTTTATGGTAGGGGATAACTATCTTACTCTGTAATGAAATTTAGCAGTAATAATCCACAACAATTTGATGTCCGCCATCCTTTTTACAAATTAATAAAAGTGGGGAGGACCAAGGGCTTTAAGATGTTATAAGTTACCCAGCATTATAGTATTTGTTTTTAATCAAGTGCTATTTGAGCCTGCTTAACCTTAGAAATTTCTGTAAGATTGATTTTACATGGGGGATGATCTTCAATCTCCACTTTGTAGATCACTCCAAACATCTTACCATAATCACCTTTTCATGAAGAGAAGATATCGTTATAATCCTCTTGGAGGGCTTTTAATTCTGGACTTCATTGTGTGTGAGGCTGTCCCCAATCTTACCTTATGCCAGAGCTAGGGTTTTTGGGTTAAAACTTCAAAGCTTGTAGGGATCCAGAACTGCTTACATTTGTGATATTTAATTAGGAAAGAGTTTTGCATAAGCAATGACAGTAAGCTGAAGAGCTTGGAGAGTCTGATTAATTTTTTTTATAAAATGAAGATGGATTTTCCCATATGCATGGTCTAAAATTCCAGGATGGGTCAACGCCTCTTTAGTAGAGGGATTGGGTGTACATATAACTCCAAAACGTATTTAAAAAGGATATAAATTTTAATGCTGGATTCCACAATAACTTGAGAAATGGGTGGTACACTAAAAAATGAAACCATAAAGAGGTATCCCATCCTCAGCTTCCACTGCCTCATGGGCAACTTATTTTTAGGCCCCTGATTTTAATACTCTACTTGGCAGATGAAAGTGGGTTTTTTGGCAATGCAGGTACATTTTCTGGGGGACTCCTTAATTTTTGTCTTGAAATTAGGTTAAAATGGTATCCAATGTCCCAAAAAAGTGAAAGGCATTTTCTTATGATTTATTTTAGGGTTGAACTTCACCATTAGTCAAACTACAATGAGTAATACATAGTAGATGTTCTCTTTCATTTTGATATCTGAAATGGAAGCCAAATTTGATTTTTAAATTAAAACAAACATAGCTGCTCAATCGAGCCAAACTTACCAATGTTGATTGCAGTTGACGCCTGCTGAACCAGTGTGGGGTGGTGGTGCACCGCCCTCTAGCATTTTTCAGCCGCCACCAAAGCATGCTTGGGCTGACTCTGCTAGCCCTCGTAATGCCACCAGGCGTTATGTACCCCCTCAGGACTTGGCCCACCACCTCACAACACCCCTGGAGGTGCTCCCTTGTAGCAATTTGCATTTTGGCCTCTGGTTCAAATATGGGAATTTCTTCCCATATGCAAGCGCATCCATCATTGAGATGGCCACAGAGGTGTTTAAACCCACCAGCTTCATTTATTTATGCTCCTTTAAGGGGTATTTTGACCTCAGTTTCTATTCTGAGACCAATGCAATGGCAGCATCTAAACTGCTAAAAATTTTTAGAAAATTTCCACTTCCCACCATTTGAGATGGCTCCTGGATGAGGCCACTTTAAATTTAAATTTTAAATTTATTGCGGGGAAGGCTGACCATGGGACGGACACTTCTGAATATGACTCAGGAAAGACAAACTTAGTACCAGGGGAGGCACCCCAGAGAAGCGATGCTATCTCTTGTTGCCAGCGGGAACGCCACTTATGGGGAGGGGGAGGGAACGTGTGAAGGGGCTGTAGCCACTATTGAGCACGTGTGGAGGAAGGGGTCTGATTTGATGAACCAGACTGGGAACCAGGAGGAGACCAGCTGTCGGCGACGCGGTGGGAGGTATCCAAACATCCACGCTTGAAAGTGGTCCACCAAATGAGACTGGAATCTGTGGACAGCTTCTGGAAGGGTGGGGATGGAGCCAGCGATGGCATCCAAGACAATCGTGTGGATAGTCCACATGGCGATTGTGACCACCAGAGCACGGAGGGAGGGTGGAAGGGGAGGCCATTGATGAAGCAAACATATCTCTTGACAGACTGAAGGGATGCGTTTGATCCTGGCCCAGCAGACGTTGAACTTCGCGCCATATCACTTTAGAGGTGGGGCACTTCTCCAGGCGGTGGAACAGCATTCCATACTGGCCACACATGACACAGGATGAGTGTAAAGCGTTAGAGCACTCAGCTGTATGATACACCCGCCTCAGGCAGCGCCACACATGGGAGCGGACTTGAGGCTGCAACAGAGGATGGTGTGCATATTTCCAGATAGTCTTTTGGGTCTCAGTGGAATAAGGGATGTCCATCATGTCCAGGTAGTCCACCCTGGATAGGACATGGGGTCGTGTGGGGTTCACCCCATCTTAAATGGGTAGCCCCTGTACCTCTTGTGTGAACTGAGGAGAGGGGCGGCCTCTTCGGGTTGTATGTCTGCTAATACGAATTCTCCACTCTGCGCTTCGCATGGAGAGAAGGATTCGTTTGTAGTGGGTTTTAGTCCCGTGAGGACCTGTGGCCAATGTGTGCGATGCGAGGTATTTCATCAGGGAGTGGGGTTTGATGGATTGTTGAGGCCCAAGGCTCGGGAGAAGTTGGAGCAGGCCGCGCGGGACCAGTGTTGGGATGGGAGTGTAGGAGCGGTGACAGCCGCGATCCAGGTGCCCAGGATCTTGGCAGCATGGGCTTTGAAGTCAAGCAGGCCCATGCCACCATGATGATGAGGGCCAAACATGACCTCTAGCCGTACTGGTGGAGGGCGGCCTGACCAAAGCCATCCTTGCAGCAAAGCATACAGGGATTTGAAGAAGCTTGGGGAGAAGGGGATGGTGTGGGCTCCGAACCAGACTTTGGATAGGAGCATAGAGTTGGCAAGAACAACCCTGCCAGTGAGGGTAGTAGGGTGGGCTCTGAGAGAGGTGATTCGCGCCGTCACGTTGTTCAGTATATGGCACTCCATTATTGCTGACTCATATCCGCCTGCCTCCATCCACACGCCCAGATGGCGCACCAGTCCTATGGTAGGACGTGGCACAAAGGGGAGCACCAGTGGAGCGGTGTGTTTGAGTTAGTAAGGCGTGGACTTGGGCGAGCAGATGGGCCTGGGTTAGGAACTAATTGCTGGGGCCCAGAAGTTCTGAAACCGACCAAGGAGGATGATTTCGGTTTTGGAGGCGTTCAGTGCCGCGTTGCTTACCCAGGAATATTCCTGGATGAGGGCTTAAAGCGCGTGCATCTTTGTTATTAGACACCCCCACCACGCAGTCATCTGCAAATGCCATCATCTTGACTGGGGTTTGGCCTGGCACATGGACCCCAGTGATTTGGGCATTCACATTTCGCAGAAGTGGGTCAAGGCTGAAGTTGTATAAGAGTGGGCTGAGGGGGTCCCCTTGTTGCAAGCCCCTTTGAGGGCGGTCTACTTCCGTTAGGAAGCCTGGGCCACGTACTGCCATTGTTGCAGATTCCGTGAGAAGCATCACCCAGGTAATGAAGCAGGGGGGAAGGCGGAATTGATGGAGGCAGGCCCTTAGGTATTCCCAGTTTACTCTATCATAGGCCTTTTGTTGGTCCAAGATATCAGTGCCCCAGAGGCTGTGGATTGACATGCATTAGCCACGAAGTGCACATTATCCCAAATTGATCTTCTGGGGATGAAACCGAATTGTTCTGGGGAGATGGTGGCAAATGCTACAGTCCCTAAATGGTTAGCCATGATTTTTGTTAAAATTTTGGTGTCTGTGTTTGTTAGAGAAATGGGGCGCCAGTTGGCTAAGTCAAGTAATAGCCCCTTTCTTGAAGAGTGTGACTGTAAAGGCCTCATGTCCTCCTGGTAGGAGGCGCGTTTCCAACAGGCTTTGGTTAAGTGAGGCTAGCAGCAATGGGGATATGTATTTGAAATATTTTTTGTAGAACTCATATGGAATGCCATCTGGGCCTGGGCATTTTCCGGTTAGCGCACCATGAATGGCTGTCCATAATTCATTTGGAGTAATTAATTTATTATTTCCGGGTATCAGAAAATGGTGCAGATATGAGCTCTTTGAGAAATTCCGCCATTTCGGCCAGCTGAATTGGTTCAGCTCTGTATAACTTGTAGTAATATTTTTGCATTTTGATTGCCACTTTGGCTGGTTTGTCCACAATGGATTTATCGATCTTCACACCTGTGTGCAGGCCACGCTCTGGCGTGGTGCAAATTTTTTTTAAAGAAGTATGCGGTGCACTTGTCGCCTTTAGTGATGCATGTGGCCCTGTATTGGACATAAACCCGATGTTTGTGTTGCCTTTCGAGTGCATTAAGTTGAGCGGCTGCCTCTGCCCACTTCTGGCCCCATGCAGGGCTGTATCCTGTGGCTGGGATGTTGGACTCCAAGTGGGCCAATTCCGCCAGCGCGCGCGATATAACCGCCGTTGTGGCTCATGAGCTTCTGGAGGAGAGATGGTGATAGTGGCAGATGGTGTCCTCTTTGAAAGTTGCCCATGTGGAAATGGGGTCCGTGCAAAATGGTGCAACAAACAATTTTGCCAAAGTTGCCTCTTCCACCCATGTGGAAAATCCTGGCAAAGCGAGCTCGGGGGGGCGGATTTTGCATCAATGTGGGGCCTTTGCAACTGTGATGGGTAAGTGGTAGGTTATCGAGACCAGTCGGTGGTCGGAGAATTCCATTTTCGTTGTTTTGAAGTGAGAGATGTGGTGTTGGTTAATTCGCTGGCATTAGAATAAGGTCGATGCGGGTCATGGACCTTAATTGGCTGTTGTAGACGTGGGGACGCATCATGTTTTCGAGCAGTGGGGCATGTCATGGCAGTGCATCCATTAACCCAAGGGTGGCTTTTAAAACGCGTAGTTCTACATGACCCTGTGGGTGTGGGGTGAGGGAGGCCACCGGTCTGTTGGCGAGGTTAGCCAACAGTTCATGTCGCCAACTAGGAAGAAATCAGGGGGTAGTGGGAGGGATTTGACTGATGAGAAAAATTCCCAACACTTGTGTGCACCGTTTGGGGCATAGATGTTAACGATTGTGTGTGCAACATCAGCCCACAAGAAGGTGATGACGAGCACTCGGCCATTTTAGGAATGTTTCTGAGGATGTGAATTAGAAAAATATTTTTCTGAATTAGCACCCCACAGTGCTTCAGCCAAAAGGATAGGGATGGGAGGAGCATTGTTTTCCAAGCTTCCTTGGAACCTCATGGACAGTGGGACTCTGGATGGCCAGGATATCCATGGGTAAATTGTGTTGTAAAAAACTCAGTTTCCTAGCCCAGGACAGGGAGGCCTTGAGTCTGGCGATATTCAACATCCCTAGAGTGAAGGTTTCCCCCATCGCACCTTAGGTGCAAGGGGGTGGGCCCCCAGGCCCACTCGCTTCTTCAAGGTCCCCACAGGCTTTCACAGCAGTGCGAGTGTTAGCAGCAACGCTATCAGGGTTTTTGTTAATTTTTGCGGAAAGAGTTGCATTGGCTTTGGCCTTCACTTTTTGTTTTCCCGATGTTGGATAAATTTTTATGCGGTGCATATGAGTTTGGTGCACCATCGAGTGGGTCAAAAAAAATTTTTTAAGTTGGGATAGGTCCCAAGTCAGTTTTGACTGGAGCTTGGGTGCAGCAATTGGGTGAGATCGAATCTCCCATTGGATCCTCAGATTGAGTGGCCCGCTTGGCATGGGCTTCCCAATTTGATTGGATGATGGATTCCCGAGTCACTTCTGCCATGAAGGTCTCCATGTCCTCCTGGCGTTGTGAGTGTGGGATAGCTGGTGTGGCCTTGGCCGCTTCCTTGGCCGCAGCCCTACAGGCCTGCATGGCCTTCTTTCACTCCTGCGGGGAGATGGGCTTTACCAATAGGTAGCAGCCTTGTGCTCCCCACGGGAAAGCCTCCTTGGTGCTTGCGGTTGGTTCATAGTGCGCCTCTCCGCTGTCCATGGCCACTGAGGGGTGCTCTTGGAATGTGACGCCCTCCTTGATGGGGCATGCGTGCGCCTTATGGCCAAATGCATCACAGTGGGTGCAAATGGGGAGCGCGCTGTCCACGGTTACCCGGAATGGGTGGGTGCTATGCCCTGCAATATCAATAAAAGTGGAGTGCGGGATCTGGGTTAGGTCCTTCACGATCTCCTCAGTTGGGGTCAGAACTGCGATGGCTTTGCTGGTGCACAGGTGTGGCATCAGCGTGAAGGGTTGCATTTTGAAAGATTGTATTTCGCCGTATATGGCGAGACCATCTTTCAGGTGTTACTCCAAAATGTCACGTTTTACCGTAATAGGCAAGAAGTCAAACGTGAGAAAAATTTGGTTTGATTTTGTCCATCTGGTGCATTTGGTTTCGATGACCTGTTGCCCTTTGGGGAGGTCGACCACTACATGCACCACAGCAGCCTCGTCTGCTGCTATTTTGCTTTTGAAACCTAGGTCCAGCCAACTGTGCGACATGGAGTGAGGTGCAACGTACACCGCGGTCAGGTAAATTTTGTGTACATCTTCACAAAATTTTTCCCACAGGCCATTTTTTGGATGTCCAGATACACTCAGACTCTTTATTCCACCGACAAAAGTGGCTGGGAGTGTGGCGTGTTGATATACTGGTTGCATTGTGCTTGCCATGCGAGTATCTCTGGGGAAATTGTGACCACCAGTTTTTTGAGATTTTTGTCAATTCCGCCGGATTCTCCAGGGCGTTTTCGCTCGTTGGAGGCCACGGGCCTTCTGCCTGCTCCTCTTACCCTGCTTGCCCAACTGCTCCCTGACATGGGCGCAGACTAATCTCCTCTGTGAGATTATCGAACTAGATTTAGTCTTGAATTGAATAGGTTGCAAAAGTGTTTGCAACGAGAAAGAAAAGTTTGGATGAGGCCACTTTGGTAGTCCAGTTCATTGGGTTTACCTCCCACCTTTCCCCTGAATAACTACACCAGAGCTTACGGAGGGTTTGGCAGCTTATGGCACACCATATGTTGCAATTTGTGGTCCCAAATGGAGAGGATTGTTTGTTAGGGCCAAGAGACTTTGTGATGATCTGCCCAATCCATCATGACACCCACCTCACAATTCCCCCTCGCATGCTGATCAGATCCACCCCTGGTCACACATTCTGGGCACGCATTGAGAACGGCCATGCCATTTGCCCCTTGTGCTTTAAGCTTGATCACTTGAAGTGCAAGTGCCCTATGGCTTCCGCCTCTGCTGCTTCCTCCGCTCCTCCCTCTGGCGTTGGGTTGGTGGCCAGTTCATTCTAATTTTCAAATGGGGCTCAATCCTCCCGCCCCCAACCTCAGCAAATTCTGGCACCGCTTCCAAGGCGGCATCCAAATCATCATTTATAATCCTAAAAATCTAACAATCTGACCAAATTACAGAATCCTGTGTTGATGGCAGAACCAATATTAGCTGAGCTGCCATGGTCAACATCACATGGCCAATCAGCTTCTGCCACTGCTCCAATTATAGTGGCTGGCCCAGTGCTAGCTAGATCCAATCTATTTCAGGCTCTCAAATGGATTGATGAGGATGAAAAATTATACCATGTGAAACCAAATTTGCTTTGGAGGAGTTCTTTGTTGACCCTCCTGAATCACATCCCCACTATTTTCAACCTCAGAACATTTTTCCAATTTATATAAATATTAATAAAATGGCAGTTGAGGATGCAGCTGCCCCTGCTAACACCCTAATTCTCATAAATTTTCATGGCGATGGAGCCACTTGTTGAGAGTATTCCTATCCCCAATTTCCCCATGATTTTGAGGAAAATGCAAAGTATAAAATTTAGAGCTTACTTTTGGTGCGAGCCTCACTTGCATCAATGCAGCAAAAACTTCTCTTTTTGACCCCAAAAATCCTGAAACCTGCTGGCGCATCATGTCTTCCACTTTTGTGCTTGCTCTCATCACTTTCACTGAGCATCGACTTAATCAATACATTAAGGTGATGGACACTGCCAGCTTCATCATTGAAGAAAACCCACAATTATACTTCAATATGCCACTTGTTGCTTATGCTTCCACACTAATGCTTTCTGCCATGATCCCCCAGCCTAAAAAGACACCAGATAAAAGTTTCCTCAAAGCTTCCTTACATTCTGATATAGCTTTCTAGGCTGTTAGCTGAGGTGCCATACTAGGAATTTTTTATTTCACATAATCCCTTTATTTGGCCCACTTGCAAATAAAGATGCGTGGTGGCTCCCCCTTTGGGTTGGGCACCACTAGTGCTAAAAATATTTCAGAAATTAGATGACCATGTAGTTCAGAAGAATATTCTGGCGGTTTTTAATGTAAATACCCTAAAAAATAACTAGTCAATTTTTGTTGGAATCTTTAAATCAGAGTAAACCTTCTACTCTCAAACTCCCTCTAAAAACCTAGATTTAAGCTCTTGGACTCCTCCAAACCTCTGGCGAAATTGACCAATTGACCTGGAACTCCGCTCAAGCACCAGTTTGAATATTGTGCAAGTTCCTAAGAGAAACCCCCTATTTATAGACTTGGAAGGGGTCTTGGGAGGTAAAAATATTTTATCAGCCAATCAGCCCTTAGGACCTTGAGTAATTGGCCTAACTGTACAGATATCAATGATGTCTGATTGGCAGGATTACATAAAATGCTCCCCATGGTTATGTCATTCTAAGTCGATCTCACATTTTAATTCTAAGCTTTATCAATATTATAAGGTCTCAGGGTAGTGATAGGGCTAATCTTTATTTAGCCAAATCAGTATGCTCTCTGCCTAATTCAGATTTCTCGCCTCCCACTACTAAGCCTCAAACTAGTGTAAAGACTACGTGATATGTATTTAATGAAAGATCTTTCCTTCTGATCCCACAAATTTGGGTATTAATAAAATTATATAAAAACGAATTTTTTTGTGGTCTATAGTATTCACTTTACTTAAATTTAAACTACAGTCATGAGTTTTACTCCTATGATTGTTATATTAATGAAATCTTGTGCAAATAGCATCTGCGAGTACCTAGCCCTGCTAGGATTCCAACAAGTGGTGCTCATACAGGGGCCCCTGTACACCCAAGCATACAACCAAAACGGAGACCGTTCAAGAAAGTAACCATACTCATCTCCTCATTAAAAATGAAACCTGGATAGTTGCTCTTGAACTGCAATTAGCCAATAACTTTCCCGTCTAAAAACTCAACAGTGATCCCTTCTACTCCAGCCAAATCTATCACTGATATCCATTTTAAACCTCCATCTAAAATAAATTAAACCACGTGGATTGTAGCATTAACTCATTTATATATGTCTATGATTCTGCCATGGAAGGCGCGACTGACCACCAAAAAATCAAGAAAATCCTCCCTCACCTGAGTCATGTGGCCAGAGTTGAGAGTCCCTTGTATGGACACTCTTAATATATGGGCAGAGGTCTAGGATTTTCTGGCGGTACAATTTAGCTCCAGCAGAGTTTAATTAGGGAAATCAGGCTTTATGTTCCTTAGCATGCATGAAAAGGACTGATCACTGCCTTCACTGATAGGTTCATCTAGCTGCTCAGACCTTGTTGACTTCTCACATGCTCACTTTTGATGACGCCGTCTCTGCCATGTTGACTTGGTTGGCTTCTCACCATTCCTTATCCAGGGATTTTATCTCTGTAAAACGCAACTTTCAGAATGTACACAACATAAAAGAGGCCTTATTAAATGTTGCAGTTCTTAATAAATCTGAGACTACTCAGGGAGGTGAGGTAAAGTCCCAAGTTTTAGTCATTGAGATCTTTTACCCATAGGTCAGTGGACGGAGGATGCGGCGACCCCCACGGGCCCTCCTGTACCTGTTTATTCCTTTAAACCTTCTCCTACAGTGCAACTTAAAACAGACATCCCTCCATCCCATACGTCTGAGATCCCTAAGCTTGTCAACAATGAGTTCCATCACAAGCTCATTGAAGCTGTAGTGCTATCTCCACCAGCTAAGCTGATAGTGTCACGCCCTACATTGTCTCCTCTACCAAAGCTGGCATGTTGTAAAGGCATGTTGTAGGCTGATAGCCCCCCAACCTGAAGGGCCTGGCCCTAACTTGTCTCCCATCTTTCCTCTGACTTTCATGGACAACCCCTCAGATGAAGAATTCGAAGGGCTTGTGATGACGTGGGACACTAGTCCTTAGAGCCCTAGTTGAAGTAGATATACCGTACAAGCTAAACCCTGGAGGAGTATACAAGTCCATGATACCTGATGACGCCTCTCTTAGCCAAATTCTGAGGTTCCCTGAGTATATTGATACTGATAGTGATGCTGACCAGCTCGTTGTTTTGATGATCCGCCCTATCATGTATGTTCATACGCTTCAATTAATTTTTGATAAAAACTTTAAAACAGCTAAAAACTTTCCTCTACTTTCCATACAAATAGATTCTAGCTCTTTCCCTAATTTTGGTGAGTCTGTACCACATGTGGAAGTAGTTATCAACAAGGTGCAGGCTATGGCTAATCTTGACTCTGGCTCCACGGTAAATGCAATTTCTTCACATATAAAAAAAATCAAATTGGCATCTGACATGGACTACACCTAGAGTATGGAACGCCGGGACCTGCCATCACTCATGCTATTAGGCGTACTCCTCAATGACCTTCAGATTTGTAAATCTTATGCCGTCAGCACAAGCTGTGGCTTTAATGAGTAATTATTATGACATTATAGTTGGAACTCAATTCATGGTGAGTATAAAGGAACCTTCAAATTGAACTAAAGTTACCTCTACATGTATAACTATGTGGTTCCTCTGGTGCTAACAAATAAAGAACACCGCAAAAAATTACTCCCGCTTGGTTAAGTCCCCTTCTTCTGCCCTACCGCTGCACTATACTACATCCAGGAGCCACACAAAATTTGTTGCCAGAGTCAGTGGACGCCTTTAGAGGCAATTCCTTTTACGCCTCAGAGGAGATGTATATTAAGTCTGGGAACAACGGTGGTTGACACCAAGATTACTTTACAACTCCCCTGGAACTACTTATTCCACATAACAAGTATTGATGAATTAGATATCTAGAGCCCCAAGTACTACCTGAAAACCTATAGCCTGCCTACCTGCGACCTATTGTTATTCTGTTGGTGAACCTTACCAAGAAAGATATGATTGTGAAAAAACACCAGGAGATAAGAAAGGGTCTGCTCATCCTTATGATGACATTGAGAAACTTCATTGCCTTGGATCTATGTCATAAATGGTCCTACCCTCTGACAAACTGTTGTGTGCTTTGCCTGACGTTCATATATCAGATAAACTAACCTCCAATGAGCTTATAGAAATCTAATATTTAGTAGATCCCTATAGTTATACTTCTCCAAGTTTGATCATGATTACAGGCATATGAAAAAAGCCACACCATTAATGTTGATGATTCCAGTCCCATAAGATCAAAAACCTAATGCAATTCAAATATTGAGGAGCAACAGATGAGGGTGGAGCTGAAACTGTTACTCGACAATGGGCTACTAGCACCTTCCCAAAGCCCTTGGAAGTCTCCTTTACTATCTTTAAAAATCAAAATGGAGGTCATCGGGTAGTCATGGACTACCTCAAGCTAAACAACCTCACTATGAAAGACATCTATCGCATCCTGTTCATTAATGATGTGATTGCACAACTCTATGGCTCCAAATTCTTCTCTTATATGGATTTAGCTAGCGGCTACTGGAGAATGGACCTCTCTCCTCAAGCTCAGGAGAAATGTGCGCTTAAGTGTAGTGAAGGCCAATTTCAGCCTACCTGATTACCCCAGGGGTTGTGCAATGTGCCGCCTCATTCCAATGCACGATGGACCATATCCTGTGGGATCTCAAGCTGAGCTGCATGATAGTCTATCTCAATGACATCACGTTTTTTTCTAAGACTTTCTATGAGCATCTGGCACATCTAAAGGAAGTCTTACAACGCCTATGGGCTTCAAACATCAAGCTCAAGCTTCCTCAGTGCACATTCTTTCAAAATAGATTAGATTTTCTTGGGCACGCCATCTCTAATGGGGATTCAACCTCTGCAATATAAGATGGAAACCATATCCAAGATGCTTCTGCCCCAAAACCTGCGAGATATTCAGGTCTTTCTCATATGATAAGATGATAAAACTAATTCATCCCCAAGTTCGCTCAGCTTAGTAAACCCTCATTCACCTGTTGGCAAAAAACACCTTCTCTTGGGGTGCGGAGCAAAAATTGTGTTTAAGATGCTGAAGAAGTTGCTCCAAGAATGCCCCATTCTACGTCACTCTGCTATGGTAAACCTTTTCTTCTGTTTACTGAGCCTCTGACTACGCCATTGGGTCCATCCTAGCTCAAAATGTATGAGAATGGCGTGGATTACCCCGTCTCCTATTTCAGTAAGTTGCTATCCAAAGCTGACCGCAATTACAGTATCACCTAGAAGCAGCGCCTTGCTGTCCTGCTGGCTGTAAAGTTTTACCGCCCTTTTTTTATAGGGGACTACCTTCATTGTGGCTATTGACCACGCCTCCCTAAAGTAATTACAGAATATTAAGGATCCTAATGGATTTTGGATCGCTGGGCTCTATAGCTGAAACACTATGATATGAAAACTAAGCATCAAGCTGGAACCCGCCATATGAATGCTGATGGTTTGACTCGTTTGCCTATTATTCACTTGAGTAATACTGAAGCAGAGAGGTTCATGACCTCCTTATGACCCCTGATCCTTGGGACAATGAGGATGAACCCATCAAGAAAAGATTAGCCCAGTACATCCGCAACACCAAGGTAGAGAGTGTGAGGTTGTAAAAAAAGGTAGTGATCAATTGGCTGCCTATCACCGACCCTCAGAACGCGTCCCTGCTATCATGGAGGCTCACTCTATCCTTGGGCATGGTGGTTTGAAGAAAACTTATGAGTGGATTAAAAACCGGTCCTGGATAGATTGAATTATGAAATCCATTATTCAATTCCTAGAGGCCTGCTTAACCTGAAAAAAACAATCCAGCCTCAAGACTAAGTACCAATATCAACCTACTATTCACCAGCAATCCTTTTACAAGGAAGTTTAGACGTGGTAAGTCCTCTACCACAGACACCAGTGGGAATAGTCACATACTTGTAGGAACTGATTATTTCACAAAATAGATTGAAGCAGTAGCTCTCCAGGATCAAAATGCTAAAGCTACTAAAACTTATCTCCATCAGTTCATTTACACCCACCATGGCTATCCCCAGGTCCTGTTCTGCGACAATAAAAAGAACTCACCTCTATAGTGATCAAAATCTTATCTAATTACATGGGCGCTCAGCAACTCTTCTCAGCCCTCTATAACCCTATCACACACGGCATGTTAGAAAGAGCCAATGGAACCTTGGTCTCTATACTACGGATGATGACCACTTCAGACCCTCTCCACTGGGACCTATACTTGCCAAATGCCCTCATGCCATATCAGATCAGTTACCATCAGCTCCTCAAAATGTCCCCTTTCCGCATGTTGTATGGATGAGAACCTGCGGTGCCTGCTCTGTTAGCCAATGATGTAAACTCTGCTAGGGCTGATATGGATCAAGCCATGAGGAAGTTGCCCCAGCACATTATCCAGTTACAATCTGAGACTATGAATAATTTATTAAAAACTGTCACTAAAGAGGGCTAAAATGTTAATGAGCTCCGGGCCCCTCTTACTGTCTATCAAGTGTCAGACTTAGTACTTTATTATCACAACCGCGTCACTCTCAGAATTGAAAAGCTCATGTTCATCTGGGAAGGACTTTTTATTGTCACTTATAAGACAGGGAATAAATACTCTATCAAATCCCTCGCTTCTGGAGTCACCAACAACAGAGTCCATGGACGATATTACGTCCTTATTCTTTCACTACCATTCTTGAAGGGGTAATATCAGACAATTAAATATTCAGCTAGTTCAGAAGAATAATTTGGCGGTGAATAATGTAAGTACTATATAAAAACACTATTCAATCATCGTTGGAATTTTCAATTGGTGTAATCCTTCTACTCCCAAACTCCCGCCAAAAACCTTAGATTCTGGCTCCCTAACTCCTCCAAACCTCTGGCAAAATAAGCCAATTTACCTGGAATTCCGCTCAAGCACCAGCTTGAATTTGGTTCAAGTTCCTAGAGAAAACCCCTCCTATTTATAGAATTTTAAGGGGTCTCAGAAGGTGAAAATTTTTACCAGCCAATCAGCCCTTATGACCTGGGGTAAATTGGCCAAACTTTACAGATATTAAAGATGGCTTATTTGCAGTATTACATTAAAATGTTTCCTCATGGTTATGTTAGTCCAAAGTGATCTCATATCTTAATTCTATGCTTTATCAATATGATACGGCTCTCAAAAAACTTTTCTTTCTCGTTGCAAACACTTTTGCAACCCATTCAATTCAAGACTAAATCTAGTTTGATAATCTCATAGAGGTGATTAGTCTGCGCCCATGTCTGGGAGCAGTTGGGCAAGCAAGGCAAGAGGAGCAGGTGGAAGGCCCGCGGCCTTTAACGTTCGAAAACGCCCTGGAGAATCTGACAGAATAGAAAAAAATCTAAAAAAACTGGTGGTCACAATTTCCCCAAAGATAATCGCGTGGCAAGCACGATGCAACCAGTACATCAACACGCCACATTCCCAGCCACTTTCGTCAGTGGAATTTGGAGTCCGTGTGTATCTGAACATCCAAAAAACGGCCCTATGAGAAAAATTTTGTGAAGATGTACACAAAATTTTCCCGACCGCGGTATACGTTGCACCTCACTCCATGTCACGCGGTTGGCTGGACCTAGGTTTTGAAAGCAAAATAGTAGCAGACGAGGCTGCAGCGGTGCGCGTAGTGGTCGACCTCCCCAAAGGCAACAGGTCGTCAAAACTAAATGCACCAGATGAACAAAATCAAACCAAATTTTCCTCACATTTGACTTTTTGCCTACTATGGTAAAATGTGACATTTTGGAGCAACACCTGAAAGATGGTCTCGCCATATATGGCGAAATACAATCTTTCAAAATGCAACGCTTCACGCTGATGCCACACCTGTGCACCAGCAAAGCCATCGCAGTTCTGACCCCAACTGAGGAGATCACGAAGGACCTAACCCAGATCCCGCACTCCACCTTTATTGACATTTCAGGGCACACAACCCACCCATTCCGGGTAACAGTGGACAGCGCGCCCCCATTTGCACCCAATGTGACGCGTTCGGCCATAAGGCACATGCGTGCCCCATCAATGAGGGCGTTACATTCCAAGAGCACCCTCGGCGGCCATGGCCAGCGGAGAGGCGCACTATGAACCAACTGCAAGCACCAAAGAGGCTTTCCCGTGGGGAGCACAAGGCTGCTACCTATTGGTAAAGCCCATCTCCCCGCAGGAGCGGAAGAAGGCCAAGCAGGCCTGTAGGACCGCGGCCAAGGAAGCGGCCAAGATCACCACCACTATCCCACACTCACAACAACAGGAGGACATGGAGACCTTCGCGGTGGAAGCAACTTGAGAATCCATCACCCAATCAGATTGGGAAGCCCAAGCTGAATGGGCCACTCAATCTGAGGATCCAATGGGAGATTTGATCTCACCCAATCGCTGCACTCAAGCCCCAGTTGAAACTGACTTGGGACCTATCCCAAACAAAAATTTTTTTTGCCCCACTCGACGGTGCACCAAACTTATCCGCACCGCAAAAAATTCGTCCGACGTCAGGAAAACAAAAAGCAAAGGCCAAAGCCAATGCAACTCTTTCCGCAAAAATTAATAAAAACCCTGATAGCGTTGCTGCTAATACCCACACTGCTGTGAAAGCCCTTGGGGACCTGGAAGAGGCTGGTGGGCCAGGGGGCCCACCCCCTCACACCTAAGGTGCAATGGGGGAAACCTTCACTCTAGGGATGCTGAATATCGCCGGACTCAAGGCCTCCCCATCCTGGGCTAGGAAACTGAGTTTTTTACAAAATAATTTACCCGTGGATATCCTGGCCATCCAAGAAACCCACTGTTCACAAGGTTCCGAGGAAGCTTGGAAAACAATGCTCCTACCATCCCTATTCTTTTGGTTAAAGCACTGTGGGGTGCTAATTCGTAAAACAATTTTTTCAAATTTACATCTTTAGAAACATTCCTAAATGACCGAGTGCTCGTTGTCACCTTCTCATGGGCCAATGTTGCACACACAATCGTCAACATTTACGCCCCAAACGGTGCACAAGAGCGTCGGGAATTTTTCTCGTCGGTCAAATCCCTCCCGCTACCCCCCGATTCTTTCCTAATTGGCAACATGAACTGTTGGCTAACCTCACCAACGGACCAGTGGCCACCCTCACCTCATGCCCCACAGGGTCACGTAGAACTACGCGTTCTAAAAGTCACCCTTGGGTAATGGATGCGCTGCTGTGACATGCCCCACTGCTCGAAAACATGACACGTCCCCACATCCATAATGGCCAATTAAGGTCCATGACCCGCATTGACCTTATTCTAGTGCCGGCAAAATTCTAAACCCCACATCTCCCACATCAAAACAATGAAAATGGAATTCTCTGACCACTGACTGGTCTCGATAACATACCACTTACCTGTCACAGTTGAAAAGGCCCCACATTGGTGCAAAATCTGCCCCCCAGAGCTTGCGTCGCCAGGATTTTCCACGTGGGTGGAAGAGGTAACTTTGGCAAAATTGTTTGTTGCACTGTTTTGTGTGGACCCCATTTCCACATGGGCAACTTGTAAAGAAGACACCATCCGCCACTATCGCCATCTCTCATCCAGACGCTCATGAGCCACATCGGCAGTTATATTGTGTGCGCTGGCAGAATTGGCCCACTTGGAGTCCAACATTCCAGCCTCAGGATATAGCCCTGCATAGGGCCAGAAGTGGGCGGAGGCAGCAGCCCACCTCAACGCACTTGAAAGGCAACACAAACATCAGGTTTGTGTCCAATACAGGGCCACACGCATCACTAAAGGTGACAAGTGCACCGCATACTTCTTTAAAAAATTTTTGCACCATGCCAGAGCGTGGCCTGCACACAGGTGCGAAGATTGGATAATTCCATTGTGGACACACCAGCCAAAGTGGCAATCAAAACGCAAAGATATTACTCCGAGTTATACCGAGCCGAACCAATTTAGCTGGCTGAAATGGCGGAATTTCTCGACAGAGCTCATATCCGCACTGTTTTCCAATACCAGGAAATAATGAATTTAATTAATCCAAACGAATTATGGACTACCATTCGCGGTGTGCCAAACTGAAAATGCCCAGGCCCAGATGGCATTCCATATGAGTTCTACAAAAAATATTTTAAATATATATCCCCATTGCTGCTAGCCTCACTCAACCAAAGCCTGTTGGAAACGCGCCTCCTACCAGGAGGACATGAGGCTTTTACAGTCACACTCTTCAAGAAAGGGGATAGGCTAGACTTAGCCAACTGGCGCCCCATTTCTCTAACAAACACAGACACCAAAATTTTAACAAGAATCATGGCTAACCATTTAGGGACTGTAGCATCTGCCACCATCTCGCCAGAACAATTTGGTCTCATCCCCAGAAGGTCGATTTGGGATAACGTGCACTCTGTGGCTAATGTGTGTCAGTCCACAGCCTCTGGGGCACTTGTATTCTTGGACCAACAAAAGGCCTATGATAGAGTAAACTGGGAATACCTTAGGGCCTGCCTCCAACAATTCCGCCTACCTCCCCGCTTCATTAACTGGGTGATGCTGCTCACGGAATCTGCAACAATGGCTGTGCGTGGCCCAGGTTTCCTAACGGAAGTAGTCCATCCTCAAAGGGGCCTGCAACAAGGGGACCCCCTGAGCCCACTCTTATACAACTTCAGCCTTGACCCACTACTACGAAATGTGAATGCCCAACTCACTGGGGTCCATGTGCCAGGCCAAACCCCAGTCAAGATGATGGCATTTTCAAATTGATTGCATGGTGGGGGTGTCTAATAACAAAGATGCACGCGCGCTTGAAGCCCTCATCCAGGAATATTCCCAGGTAAGCAACGTGGCACTGAACGCCTCCAAAACCGAAATCATCCTCCTTGGTCAGTTTCAGAACTGCTGGGCCCCAGCAAGTAGTTCCCAACCCAGCCCAGCTGCTCGCCCAATTCCACGCCTTACTAACTCAAAACACACCGCTCCACTGGTGCTCCCCTTTGTGCCGCGACCTACCATAGGACCGGTACGCCATCTGGGCGTGTGGTTGGAGGCAGGAGGATACGCGTCAGCAGTAATGGAGGGCCATATACTGGACAGCGTGACGAAGCGAATCGCCTCTCTCAGAGCCCACCCTACTACCCTCACTGGCAGGGTTGTTCTTGCCAACTCTATGCTCCTATCCAAAGTCTGGTTTGGAGCCCACGCCATCCCCTTCTCCCCAAGCTTCTTCGAATCCCTGTATGCTTTGCTACAAGGTTGGCTTTGGTCAGGCCGCCCTCCACCAGTACGGCTAGAGGTCATGTTTGGCCCTCAACATCATGGTGGCATGGGCCTACTTGACTTCAAAGCCCACGCCGCCAAGATCCTAGGCACCTGGATTGCGGCTGTCACTGCTCCTACACTCCCATCCCAACACTGGTCCCGCGCAGCCCGGTCCAACTTCTCCCGAGCCTTGGGCCTCAACAACCCATCAAACCCCCACTCCCTGATGAAATACCTCGCATCACACACATCAGCCACAGGTCCTCACGGGACAAAAACCCACTACAAACGAATCCTACTCTCCATGCGAAGCGCAGAGTGGAGAATTCGTATTAGTGGACATACAACCCAAAGAGGCCGCCCCTCTCCTCAGTTCACACAAGAGGTACAGGGGCTACCCATCCATGATGGCGTGATCCCCATTCGACCCCAAGTCCTATCCAGGGTGGACTACCTTGACATGATGGACATCCCTTATTCCACTGAGACCCAAAAGACTATCTGGAAACACGCTCACCATCCTCTGTTGCAGCCTCAAGTCCGCTCCCATGTGTGGCGCTGCCTGAGGTGGGTGTATCGTACAGCTGAGCGCTCTAATGCTTTACACTCATCCTGTGTCGTGTGTGGCCAGTATGGAACGCTGTTTCACCGCCTGGAGAAGTGCCCCACCTCTAAAGTAATATGGCGCGAAGTCCAACGTCTGCTAGGCCAGGATCAAACACATCCCTTCAGTCTGTCAAGAGATATGTTTGCTTCATCAATGGCCTCCCCTCCCACCCTCCCTTCGTGCTCTGGTGGTTGCAATCGCCATGTGGACTATCCACACGATTGTCTTGGATGCCATCGCCGGATCCATCCCCACCCTCCCTGAAGCTGTCCACAGATTCCGGTCTCATTTGGTGGATCACTTTCAAGCGTGGATGTTTGGATATCTCCCACCACGTCGCCAGCAGCTGGTCTCCTCCTGGTTCCCAGTCTGGTTCATCAAATCAGACCCCTTCCTCCACACGTGCTCAATAGTGGCTACGCCCCCTACACACGTTCCCTCCCCTTCCCATAAGTGGCGTTCCCGCTGGCAACAAGAGATAGCATCGCTTCTCTGGGGTGCCTCACCTGGTACTAAGTTTTGTCTCGTCTGAGTCATATTCGGAAGTGTCCGTCCCATGGTCGGCCTTCCCCACAATAAATTTAAAATTTAAAATTTGAAATATGATACGGCTCTCAGGGTAGTGATAGACTAAATCGTTATTTAGTCAAATCAGTATGCTCTCTTCCTAATTCAGATTTCTCGCCTCCTACTACTAAGCTTCAATCTAGTGTAACAGCTACACTATATTAATTTAATAAGGGTTTTTTACTTTTGATCTCAAAGGTTTGTAATATTGAAATTATATTAAAAAATCTTATTGCGTTTTGTACTTTTTCTTTACTTAAATAAAAACAACAGTCTCGAGTTTTACTCCTACAACTTTTACATTGTTGAACTCCTGTACAAATAGCACCTGAATGCACATAGCCCCGCCATAATTTCAACAGTATGCGCTTCTCTGACAAAACTATCAACAAATCCCAATTGAGGATTTCAGAATTCAAATGATTAAGGATTTTTTTATGCAAACCACTGTTATCTACAAGAAATGCCAACATCTGCCATAACTAAGAAGATTGTTACCCAGTCACAAATAGTAGAGATGATCATCTGTTATATACCTTTATTTATTTGCTAGACCATGCGGATCCTAGCTCAACAGTACATTATGAAAGTGGACCGGTTGAGTACATGGAGATTAACGCTGACATTTCAGTTATTGGTGGACTGAATAGTAAAATTTTTAGGAGGTTTTTTCAGTAAAATTTAAACAATCAACGCCAGGCAGGTGAAGCAATTCGTCAAGTAGATAAATTGCCACCAGATAAATGGCAACCCGGCCCATATCAATGTTGAGATGATGGACCACTATGGGGCATCAACACAATGGGTGGCCAGATAACCCATTACTTTGGCCATGTCAAGGAATACATGAGATCAGAAGTGGCGCAGCATATAATTTAAAGGCTTCTAACCAAGATGACCATGTTCAGATAAATCGCACTTTTAAACAGTTTTAGAAGAGTTGGACTTCTAGCTCAGTCACCTCTCAGATGCAGTGATCAATTACCACAAGCTAATAAAAGTTTTAAGCAGAATACTGAGGCCAGTCAGGACAGGTTTTGTACTAAATTGAACTGTGAATGGTTTTAAATAATTGTAACAGTCAATATTAGGAATTGAAGACGTTGAATGACCTTTAACAGGCCCAAATCCTAATATTGCACACCTCATTAAAGAAAAAATTGCCTTGTAAACAGGCTTAAAACATTGGAGCTAATGCTGTTGGAGGTCAAACAATCTATGATGCACAATTGCCAATACTTCTTCATCAAACTAAACAGTTCCAGGACAAAATCAGGGGTGACCCCAGTAGATGCCAGCAGGGACCTCCTGCTAGAAATTAAAGGAAATCTTCAATGAGGCACATAAGTCTAGAATTACAGACTTGTTATTAAAAACATTTAGTCGCTTGTTGGGAAAAATATTCCAACGGTTCTGACTACACTGCCCACTGCTGAGAAAATAACTTAATATGTTATTACAAAGACTCTTATCTGCGCCACATTAAATGTCCAGACAGCCATGAAGAGACACCAGCACGCAAACAGCAACCGCTGGTCCATCAACCCCCAACTTACTTAAACTTTGGCTCAAGAATTGGCATAACTGACCTCCCAACTGAACCACGGGGCCTTGGCTGAGCAATTGAGGATGCCAGAGGCTATAAAACTACCCATCAACTTGAAGGAATTTATCAAAAAAGGGCATACACACCTTCTTGTCGCTGTTCAAGACTAGCTTGGACAGCGTGAGTGACAAGGCCTAGATGCCTACATTAATGAATTTGTTAAGCCCAGAAAGCCAAGTACTGACGATGCCTTGTTTTGCGAGACTGGGCTGTTTACTATAATGCCAAGGCTATTATAAGATAATTTGAAAGAGTGGGGTTAATGACACCAGGAAGACTGCCTTTCTCAACATTTCCTTCAAGAGAAAAAGAACAACCCTTAGATTTTGCTATTCTTATACCTTAAGGCTCAGGTACTATATAGCAAAAAAAATGTTTGAACAACCATGATGCACAGATATCCTTATGAAACACTTATAGACCTCGCAAAGAGCTATACTAGGTTATGTTATCCATCTTAAACAAAAAGTATAATGTATTTCAGAATGTGAACTACATCCACCACTGCACTGTAACCTATGATGCAGTTAATGGTGGTTATTGCAATACTAGGAAATTTAAAGCAAGTCTCCCCAGAAGGACACTAAAATGAACTTCACAACTACCTTCAACCCATAAGACATGAAATCCGCCACATTGCATGCCATCTATATGTCGTGAATGGACAGTATGCTAGCCAGTGCAACGCCAAGGGGCTAAACCCAACGTGCACCATGTGGAAGCAGTAGATACCAAAGAACAGGGAAAATATTAGATGGTGTAGAAAAAGAATGCTCTACTATCACTAGAGACTCAACATATCCTTAGATAAACCCATGACGCCTAACACCCCCTACTAATTAATCTATGATTGCTAATAATGTAATAGCAGTAACTCACTCCTGCTAAGAGAACAATTTGGAACAAACCTTTTTAAAGGTATCAAAACCTATGCACAGCAGATGGAGCTGTACAAAATACCAGTTGCTTCTAAAAATATGCTTAAACTTGAAGGATTGGTGTGGCTATACCCTTGTAAATTAAATAAGTCTAGCTTCCAACTCTGTGAAGAACTACAGTCCTGCCTGTGAGAAACTTGAAAAACTTGGAGACACTTAATAAACACTACTAGTAAGTAATCTAAGATTGCACATACATTGATACTATCATAGGCAAGGTCTGTGTCAGGGCTATTATAGATAGCAGGGTGCCCATCAATATTATAGTAATTAATCTTGTCAATAAACTGGGACTATCATTGGATATCAATCATTGCAAAGAATATATAACCGTGGGCTCAAATCCACAACTTTGCTAGGGGCCTACACCGGGCTGCCGCTAAGGTTCAGACCCATAGGTGTATTGGCTCCTGCAATCATTTTACCAGACATTCATCATGATATAATAATTGGAACTTTATTTATGAAAACTTATGTAGTTAAAACCAACTCTGAAGAAACAACCTAATAATCTTCTCCCAGGATCACCTGATTTGCTACAGAGATGAAGCCAACTGACCAAGAACCAAACTCCACAGTTCATAATTCTAGCTTTTAAGGACAAAATCATACCATTAGTTATCAAAAGGGGTCAGTTGAACCCAATATTTACTACATAAATTCTTCAGAGTTTTAACTTTCCAATGAGGGCTGGCTGCCAACTAGATATTCCGCCCAGCCACCAGGCCACATAAAATACGAATTGAGCTTAAAATGCAGTCAGGTCTATACTGAGAAGTGTTTGCAACCTTCAACTGATCACACAAAAAACTCCTTGTAGCACCTGGGCTCATCCTTATGAATTAATAAAAGATTATCGTATTACTAGCTACCCTTTACCCATACTTTATTCAGGTGAATTAGCACCATATTGCCGCCTTCCTCCACATCCTACAAATGGAAGCTATGCAAGACGTACATGAGTTTGAGATGCCGGAGGAATTCATAGTGGAATAAGAGGGTCAGAGGCTGTCTTCTCAGTAATACCTCATGAATATTTGGTAGGTTTGATGGAAAATGAAAAGGATTGGCAAATGACTTTTATTGACAAAAGCAAGAAATTTTGCAATGGGCTTCTTCAATTTGGGGTGTGTCTGGAATCTCACCATTATAGCAACTCCAGAAATCACCCTTTGGTTTCTCTCCACCCTATCCGATGAGCCAAAGTTTTGGATGAATTTGTTAATAAAAAAATCAAGCAGCTGATACAGAAGGGATATTTGCTACTACTAAAGAGCCTGTGGGAGTCACCAGTCCTAATTGTAAAAAGGAAAGACAGGTCTAATTGAGTGGTGTCAACTACTAGAAACTCAACAACATAATGAAGTAAGACTCTTATCCCCTCTTAAGAATTAAGATGTACTTGACTGACTAAGCGAATAAATACTTCTCCACCATGGATCTAACATACAGCTACTGGCAGACGAAGTTTTCCGTGGAAGAACAAGAAAAATGCGCTATAATAACGACACAAGGGCTGTTATCCCATGCAAATGCATCAGGGGCTATGTAATGTCCCTGCCACTTTACAACGGGACATGGATAGCATATTAGGGTGGTCTTAAAATTTCTTGAGCCTTGTTATACTTGGGAAACATAAACATTGTTTTAAGAACGAGAGTGAGCACTTACAACGCCTGGTTGAAGTCTTCTATCAGCTCAGTGACGCCAACCTCAAAAGCAAGCTTAAGAAATGTAACCTCTTACAAGGATAACTTAGTACTTAGCTATGTTCTTGAAAAATAGTGTTTACGTCCCCAGCTGGCTAAAGTGGAGGCCATCAAGAAGAAAAACGCCAACCAGCAAGCGGGACATCCAGGTCTTCATAGGGATGGTTGGCTATTACTTGAATTTTTAGGGGAACTTCAGCAAAATAGGAGTACCGCTATTACACTTTTCTAAAGAATAGGACACAATACAAGCGGAAATATACTATAGGCTGATTTCACCGACTTTGCACTTGCCTCACCTCAGCGCCAATACTTATGTATCCAAATCTTGATAAACTGTTTATGATCCAAATTGTTGCATCCCTCACTTCTATAGGACCGTGTAGTCCCAGATTAATGACGAAGATGTAAAGCATCCCATAGCCTACTGCAGCTGGATGTTAGATGTGAACAAGCATAATTACACAATATTGATAAAGAATGCTTGGAGATGATCTATGCATGCAAGATGTTAAAAATTACGTTCATAGATTGCAATTAAAGGTGTTAACTGACACAATACTCCATCAGATGTCTACAGAACCTCAAGAGACTGGAAGGATGACTAGCCCACTGGGCGCTGAAGTTAAATGCATATGACTTTGTTTCAGCAACAACTAGGTGCAAAGCACCAGAACATTGACAGAATGTCTTGACTCACTAACATTGGGTTGACTTCTGACATGGTAGTTAGCCTATATGACAAGATGCTGAGCTGACAATGCAATAACGAGCTATGAGGAGGTACAACGCGCTGGACCAACTGAAGAACACCGCTGTCTAGGGCAGAAAACTCTTCAAATGAATAGAAGATCATGAACACCTTTTACCATGATTAACCAAACATATGGATTTGATCTTCATGGCCAACAAAGCCTAGGCGTGAATGATTAAAAAAGATGTACAAGCAACTGAAACACTATTACTACTGTGAATTAATGAACTTTAAAACCCAAGATGCCATTGGCTGCTGCAAGGAGTTCTAAGCAGGAGTTCCATACTGTAAAAGCACATCATATTAGAACAATTAAGCACATTTCGTTTTCCACACCATGTTGATCTACATTGTGGGAATGCTAACTACCAGTACAGGACAATTGAAATACATTTTTGGAATGCTAACAACCAGCAGATTACAATTCAAATACATTGTGGTTCTTATTATACACCTTGAAAAATAAATCTAAACCAAACTTAGCAGAGACCTAGGGCCATAACAAGCTTCAAATCGTTTTTAGACTTTATCATTTATAAGCACAGATGCCCCAGTTCCTTCTGACAGATAACAGTACTTACTTCACGTACCAGGTGATCACCAAGCTTAGTTAATTGTTGGAGTTCATGTGATCCTGTTGATACCCTATGTTTTAATTTGGCAGTATTCAATAAATATGCCATCAGATTTTTGCACAGGGTTAAACCACTGAGCAATAGGGACCAACGATATGATGATTGCTGCCCTCAAAACAACAGAATAACTTTTAAATAAAGATGGAGCACTCACTCCCAAAACCTCTTTTATTAAAGGTACTTCAATACCGCGGATTCTTCTTATTCCGGTATACTCTATCCTTTCCAACAACAACCTCCTCCATAATCTCGTCTCGCCTATTATTATAGCAACTTTTGGATGCCACCATGGCTCTGTAAATTCTTTATTCATTAATTCACAATTGCCTATTCGAGGCAATTTCCCAATAACCCAATATCACCTCATTTCAAAGTGCTTAAATTACTGTTACCAGTTTGATGCTAACGGATTCCATCCATTTTGCCTTGATGACCTCAGGCAGTTTGATTCCCACAGATTCCAACCATTTCGCCATGATAAACTCGGGCTTATCATCCAGTCATATCAAATTCATGACATTACCCCCTCATTGACTGGATGATAAGGTTCCTATTGCTTATATGGCCAAAGAAACTTTGCATGCACTCAGTTGATGATCTGACCACTATTAGGGTTCTTGATAGTATATGTATCTATACCAGTCTTTTCAATAACTTCAAATGGACTGATCCAGATCCTGACCAGCTTATGTTTCTGGCCAAACCCATGTTGATCATGGAATAGGACCATGTCTCCATCTTTGAACTGTGCTAGGTCACTCTGTCATACCTGATCGGCAGTCTGGCTTTTGATTCTCTTAGCTAGGCTGAACAAGTACGCTTTGGTTTGTAACTTAATCAGTGTATTTGTTAGGATGGTCAGATAACGTTGCAGATCCATACCATCAGTGTCCTCTACACAAGTATATAAGAGGGTGAGCAAAGTGAGGTTCCGTCCATAAAGTAATTGGAATGGGCTTTTCCCCGTGGCGGAATGATAACTAATATTATAAGCAAAGATGGCGGTGGACAAAAGGGAGCTCCAGTCTGAGGGTCAATCTGCTGCTAGTTTATGGAGTATGTTCACTAAAGTCCCATTGACCCATTCCATCATTCCAAACAATTTGGGAAGGTATGGGGTTGTCAAAACCCCTCGGATGGCCATTAGCTCATTAAGCTTTGGAAGAATGTGGGCAGTGAAGTTAGTACTGTTGTCAGTAAGGATGAACTGGGGACAACCATGTCGCTGAATTATTCATTCCATGATGAACTTGGCCACCGTTAGCGCCCCTAAATCACATATTGGCATGTCTTTAACCCACCTGGTCAAGTGGTCAATTGCTACCAGGATGTATTTGGACCAGTTTGCCCCTGTTGGTAAGGGACCCACAAGATCAATTGAAATGGTGTGCCAGGTGAAGTGTGGCTTCACTAACCGGTATGAAGTCTTAGGGTGGAACAGCTTTTCTACTTGGCACTGGTGACAGGAGGGGATAGTATCAAGTACACCGAAGTTCATGCTTTCCCAATAATACTGAGGTTGCAATAATTCCATGGACTTACATACTCCACCATGTCCAACTGCTCGGTGGGCGCTCATAATAATATTTGGGCAGGCAGAAGGTCTTGGAATATTCACAGTAGTGTCCACTATCCGCTTATACAACTCCCTGTTTTTCTGGAACGCATTGGCCCTTAGTTCGTCCAATACCTTTATGACTGGGGGCGGTTCATCATTGTACTTGCCACTAAGCATCTTATTGAACATAATATTTCTCAGACCTGCCGTAACTGCAATCGTGGGTAATCTTGATAAAAAATCGGCATTCTGGTGTTTTGCTCCAGGTCAATGCAATTTTTCAAAATTGTATGCCTGCAATTTAAGAGCCCATCAGGCTAGACGTCCTTCTGGTTCTTTAAGATTTTGTAACCAGCATAGTGAGGCATGATCTGTTACAACTTTGAATTTTACTCCATGCAAGTACACCCAAAATTGTTTTTAGGCGTAAATCACCGCTAAACACTCACGCTCAGTCACAGTATAATTGCGGTCATGACTGTTCAAGCTACGACTGCAATATGCTACAGGATGCTCTTCCCCTTCCTCATCTTTTTGGGATAGGACTGCTCCTACAGCAGAAAGGGATGCATCCATCTGAACAATGAACTCTTTCTCGAAATTGGGATAGCGTAACACTGGTGCACTGGTTAATGCCACTCAAAGAGTATCAAAAGCGCATTGCTGACACTCAGTCCATTCAAACATAGTGTCCTTATTTAGCAACTCGAATAGTGGGCCCCCAATACAACTGAAGTTAGGGATGGAGTGCCGGTAATAAAAGACCATTCCCAAAAATACCTGTATACCCCGCTTTCTATTGGGCGGAGACATTTTATGGATAGCTTCCACCTTGGCTGGTTGAGGTCGCAACCCTGTGGTGTCAACTAAAAACCCCAGGTATTCCAGCTGGTCCTTAAAGAAGCGGCATTTCTGAGGTTTGATCTTTATGTTGGCTTCAGCAAGCTGGCGGAATACAGCTTCTAAATAATTGAGATGTTCTGAGAAGCTTCAGGAGAAAACATTAATGTCATAAAGGTATACAAGGACACACGACAGTTTTAGGTCTCCTAGATAGTATCTATTGCTCGTTGAAACGTAGCTGGGGCGTTACACAGCCCTTGTGGCATCCAAGTTGGTTGAAAAAGCCCTTTGGAAGTGATTACAGCGCACTTTTCTTTGCTCCGCCAATGGCAACTCAATTTTCCAATAGCCTAAGATCAGGTCCATAGCTGAGAAGAAATGAGATCCCCCTAGCTGATCTAAAGCGTCATCAATCTGTGGTAATGGATAGGAGTCTTTTTTTGGCAGTGCTGTTAAGCTTTTTGTAGTCTATTACTACATGGTTGGTGCCGTCCTTCTTTTTAAAAATCAGAACAGGTGAAGCCCATGGACTATTCGATGGATCAAGAATCCCTTGCGCTAATAACTTATCAATTTCCTTGTTTACTACTCCTTCTGCCACCCTTGATTGGTGGATCAGCCTTGACCTGATGGAAGGATGATATCCAGTGTCCATCCTATGAACCACCCCCGTGCACATCCTAAATTGTGGTCATCAACAGCAAAATCTCTTTATATTTTTGAAATAAGGCGATTTCCCTATCCTTCTGTTTTTATGACTGACCCATTAATTTGTCACGCAATATTAATGCCATTATATTGAGCTGCAGGTTGAAAGGCAGACCAACTTCCTCCAGTGACCCAAAGTCATGGACTGAACTAACCTCCTCAATGGGATAAAGTGCAAATATGCCACTATTTGGTGGCTACAAATTTGAAGTGGTACCGTTTGTAAATTTGCAAGAAAACTTTGACTTCCCCCTGCTTTGGTATATAATACCTGTGGCTATGTGAGGCTTGAACCGCGACTGCTGATATGGCCCAATAACTTCCCCATAAAGTCCATCTTGAACTTCTATTACCAAGTCTGTGTTTACTATAACTTGATGCCCAGATGGAGTTGATATAGGTCCAGCAGCTCGGAGCGGCAGCCCTTGATATTCATAAATCTGTTGTGGAAGGGCCTGGGTTTTACCCTTTAACCAAATGTAGCGTACTGGGATTATTCCATCACTATAGGGTAGATTGATATTCCCCATATGCACCGGATCATTTGGCACTCCGCTAGAGGTGAAGTAAATTGGAATCCTCTGAACCAATATTTCAAAAGTTTGCTCTATCATATTGATAACAGCCCCATAGTGTCGCAAGAAGGCAGTTCTAAACAGCATATCATAATAGCTATTTGGTAACATTATAGCTGGGGCTACCACAGCAATAGACCCAAACTGCAACAGAAGCGCATTGTATGCTCCCTCAGAGACTGTGTTATCCTCTCCAGCAGTTCCATATACCACCCGATGGTCCACGTCTGGTTTTAGTGATAGTTTGGCCACCAACTTGGTAAAGACTATATTAACAGGGGCACCTGTATCTATGATGAAATGGACACGGGTTTTAGCTACAACCAGGTCACAGTAAGTACATTCGGAGTAAGATACATCTTGATTGTTTGTAACATAGACATTTATAGCATCTCTGTTTTCAAGAAAACCCACAATCCTTTCGCCAATACTGGGGTATTGTGTGTAATAGTGTTGACTGGACGAGCAATGCTTACTGTTTGCAAGAGATGGGCATCAGAGGTGGGGTCCAACTTTTCAGGTGAAACTTGGTCAAACATTTGGCAAGCATAAAGCTCAACCTGCAACTGGAGCTTCTCTCCTACCATAACCAAAGACTGCACTTGTGTCAAAATATTTACCCCTCCAACTGGCTACTGATATATGACTGACACATCAGCCAAGGGAGCTTCCACTGGGTGTTCAGGGGTAAATTCAGGTGGGACATTTTGAGTTAAATTAGCAGAAGTAGAGCGACCCATCTTTGTTCCACTATGCCTTTTCCCTGATTGTACTTTCCCTGCGGGAGGGAATAACCCTGACGATGAAGACAACTTCTGGCCAAGTGCCCAGAATGACCACACAAGAAACAATTGATCCTTAAGATCTGCGTCCATGATTGTTGGGGAATGGGCCATCCCAGAAGTTAAGCTGGGGTCAAGCATTGTAGATAGACCCTTCCTGATAGTTGAACTGCTGATGGCAACTCTGTTTGAGATGAGGCCTGTGCTGATAATAAAGGCTGGTTTTACCAAACGGATGCTGAACTGAAAGAGATGACTTCCTCAGATAACAGGTTCAGAAGCGGAGAAGATATGGTTCCACTCTATGTTGCGTGAAGGGAAGTTAGCGGATATCCGGCGCAAGATTTGAAAAAGTTTAAACAAAAAGATACTAACTTCTATATATGGAGCCATGGTATTGAAAAGCTCACGGTATGGTTTCACAGCGGAGGTCACGCTATGCATACATCTGATTCAGTTAAAGTTCCTGACCCAATTAACACATGAGCTTCCATACTAAAATTATCAGCAAATGCGGTGAGGGTCTCATTATTCTGAAACCCAATTGTTAAGAATTCTGCCTTCCGCTGTGCCATTTTCATAGTCCCTCCAAATAACCACAACACAGTATCTTTCACTTTTTGATAGGTAGCGGAACTTGTGGGAAGATAGCAGACAACTTGGTCAGCGCTGTCAACATCCAAAGTGGATATTAATAATTTGGCTTTACGCCAATCTGAATCTCCTTCCACTGTAAACTCAAATCGCTTAAAAAATCCATGAATGTTTCTATTGTGATCAAATGGAGGCAGCTTATCAATACAAACCTCCTAAAGAAACACATTTTTCCACTGGAGCACAGCGTCCAAGGTAAGCTTGAGTTCTGCATTTTCAATGGTTGCAGCATCTTAAAAAGACTCCTTGCCAAAGTAAGCCTGATTGAACTTGGCCAGAAATGGAGAAAGGTTGTTGGCTTCATAATTGTCCAATGGTCCCCCTGTAGTGAGCACTACTGTTATAATTTTGGAAGTATTCAATAAATATGCCATCAGATTTTTGCACAGGGTTAACCCACTGAGCAATAGGGACCAACAATATGATGATTGCTGCCCTCAAAACAATAGAATAACTTTTAAATAAATATGGAGCACTCTATCCCAAAACCTCTTTTATTAAAGGTACTTCAATACCGTGGATTCTTCTTATTCCGCTATACTCTATCCTTTCCAACAACAACCTCCTCCATAATCTCGTCTCGCCTATTATTATAGCAACTTTTGGATGCCACCATTGCTCTGTCAATTATTCATTCATTAATTTACAATCGCCTATTCAAGGCGATTTCCCAATAACCCAATATCACCTCATTTCAAAGTGCTTAAATTACTGTTATCAGTTTGATGCCAGAGGATTCCATCCATTTCACCTTAGTGACCTCGGGCAGTTTGATTCCAACAGATTCCAACCATTTGACCATGATAACCTCAGGCTTATCATCCAGTCATATCAAACTCACGACTCCCTATCACTCTAAAACTAATGATATAGTGGATCAGGTCAATGGCAATTAAATTGCTACCTAAGAAAATCTGGTATCAGTCATGCCATCCTGATGGAATCTACTCCTGCCTTCCGCACTCTTTGCATACAAAATAGCTACTTGCTTATCCAAGGAAGGTTTAAGTTTCAACTTCTTTATGGGAGATAAATCAAACCTCCTCAGATTCTATAGTATTGAATTTTTGAAGAGGTGTATGACCTCTGTTCATACTTAGAGAACCTCACCTGGTTGTTGATTCAGCTCCAAACTAAAGCTTAATCTAACGCGCTGGCTCAAAAGATGAGATATAGAGATAATGACAACTGGTTTGACACCATTTGTCCAGTCTCAGCTTTTAGAAGTGGGTGCTTTACTACAATAACCATTGGTTTGGAAGGACTAGTAGGCTAACACTCTGGAAGAGGCAATTAAGATCATAGAAAAGAACTCAATCAATACATACATGTTTAAGGATACCATTAAAGGAAAAATTAATAGAAAACATTTGAACATTTCTTAAAGCAATCCCAGAAGGGTGCCAAGGTGCCAACCACAACCAAATTATAACCCAAAAGCTGGCTATAGGAAATTCATTGTTCCTCTATAAGTGGTCGGTGGGGAGAGAAATGTTAAGATTTGGGGTTGACCAACCATATGATAAAATCAAGTAACAATACCCCAAATGCTTTTTAGACCTCATCGCTACCTCAGACCACCATGCCCCAATGTCTGTGTCTATTGGTAGGCCTTTCCCCATTTATCCGCTATCATATATTCCATTTGTATTTTCTAACCCAAAATTTAAAGCATTTGTCATATGAAACAAATTTTTTAATTATCAATTTCTATCCATTTGCGGACTGAACATCCAATACCTTAAAACAGTTCCATTCCCACTGAGTAAAAATTACCATAATTATCCAGCTAGTCCACTTTGAATGTTCCTACCAACCAAAAAACTACCAAAATCATCCAGATGAATCTATTATAAGCTTTCTAAGCTGACTACTATCCATAATACCTTTAGATCTACCCAACCTTAGGCTTGACCCCTTTGGCAGTGTGAGAGTTTAATAGTTAGCAAAAATTTAAAGCACAAAAAAGGTTCAGGCCCGCAGAGAAGGCTGACAACATACTGCATTTCAAATTCCCCAGCATATATATTTATTGGAAGGACCAAATATTGGGAAGGAAAAAATGGTAATAAAAATCTTTGGATATGCTATCAAAAATGCTACTGTATTTGGATGAACTCAAATTTAAATTCATGAAAGATCTTAGGTGCTAAAAGTACAAAGCGATACTACAGAAGAACTGATCAATACTTATATAAAAGACTATTTTCACCCAACATTTACATTTATTTTGAGGTATGCTGTCTTCATACAGCTATACCTAATTGAGTGCAAATCTACCTGTGCCAATTTAGGTCTGTTGTAATTCTAATTTCAACATCCTGATTGTTGAGATTTTGGTTTGACCAACCATAGAATATCAACCCCATTAATAATAACTCAGCTTCCCATAGACCTTGCTACTACCCTTGACCACCTTTTTATGCTGTTTTTGTCCCTCAACTGGTCAAAACCATTGATCACCACTAAATTCACCGCTAGGATTTTCAGCCTTAAAATCTAAGCATTTTTGAATTAGTTTATTATACAAAATATGACTTCCACCATATATACATATTAATTTCCAACCATACATCCATAAAGCAAACTGTTCTGTTCCCCTTGATCATAAAGTCTCAAGAATTATTCACCCTTATCCATCATGTGCACCCCCGCCAAACAATACCCTAAAAATTTACCTGATGCTGGACAGACAACCATCAGTATAAGACCAATGTTGGACAGGTGATTATCTAGTCTTACCATCAACGTTGATAGCCTATTAGCAGACCATAAAAGATAAATGCTTGTAGATGCAGGAGCTGTAGAGAAGGCTGACACATGGGCTAAGTTCTCGAGGCTTAGCATATACATTAGATGGTTCATGTATTAGAAAGTTAATGAACGAGATAAAACACATTCTAGTATCTGTCATCTTCAGTGTAACTTTGGGTTAAATTTATGCCGGATATCCAGTGCTGAAAGTACCCAATGAGAATTCAATAGAACTGTAGAATTATTTTAATAAAAGGCTTATTTTATACCATGCTTTGCGCTTTTTAAAGTTATGCTGCCTTCATACAGTTATACTTGTTTGATTGCATATTTACCTATGACATTATTGCCAAGTTGTAATACCAATATCAAAACTCTGATGCTCAATACTGGGCGCACTTTCAGCACTCTATATCCAATCAAATATACCAAAATGATACTATCTTAAAATACCCCTGTCCCCCACGCCTCTGTAACAGCCTTGATTCACCAGATTCGGGGATATTTTTGCCATCACTAGCCCCTATCCATCATTTAATACTTTACAATTTCTTTTCCTATCACATGGACTGGAAATAAAGGGATTAAATTCATCTTGTAGATTCCAACTAAAAACATGAACAAGCTGAGAAACTATTCCGGGAACAACAGCATTTTACTTCTACAGTGAAGCAACCCCACCAAAAAGATTAGGCCACTTGTATGTATAAGCAAAATTATGACTGGGATCAAAATCTCGGACTCTGACCCTGAATATAGTACTGAACCAGTAATAAACTTAATTACTAATTTGACTATCTTACCTATGTAAGCAGCTGTTATAAGAGCTGCTCCATCTCTACTACAATCCCTGCCAATGTAGGCAGAGGAACCATTAATTTCTCCGCTTCTGCTCTCAACAATGGCATTTCTAGAGATTTTTCCAGTTTAACTAAAAACATGGTTTAATAATGTTCCTCAAGTTACCTGAATAAATTTGCTTAAGTTTTACAAAAATGAAAATTTACACTTTTATTTATTTATTTGAAATTAATATAGGGTACTCAAGTGACTAGGCTAATTGGCTACGTTAATGAGACTGTTGGACCTTGTCATTGAAGAAATTGTAATCTAAAGCTTTGTGAAGCCGAAATGTATTATAATAAATTTTAATTTTATTTGGGGAAGGTTGACCAGGGGATGGACACTTCTAATAAGTAAGAAAAACTAACAAAATGAACTTCAGTGAGAGGAGGGCACCCCAGAGAAGCAGACGCTATCTCCTGTTGCCATCAGGAACGCCAAGAGAAGGAAGGGGGTTGCATGCTTAGGGACTTGCGCCACTATTGAACATGTGTGTAGGAAGAGGTCTGAATCAATGAGCCAAACTGGGAACCAGGATGAGACCATCTGGTGGTAACGATATGGGAGGTACCCAAACATACACGTTTGAAAGTGGTCCACAAGGTGCGACTGAAACCGGCGTAGAGCTTCCTGGAGGGCGGGAGTGGAGCCTGAGATAGTATTTAAGAATCATATGGATGGTCCACATAGCGATTGCAGCTACTAAGTATGGAGGGAAGGTGGTAGAGGGGAAACCATGGACAGAGCAAATATGTCCTAGACAGGCTAAAGGGCTGAGCCTGATCCTGGAGAAATAGACACTGCACCTCATGCCATATCGCTTTTGAGGGAGGGAACTCTTTCAGGCGGTGAACCAATGTTCCATACTGGCCACACATGACGCAAGATGAGTTCAAAGCATTAGAGCGCTCAGCAGTACTGTATACCCATCTCAAGCAGCACCACACATGGGAACAAATATGCGGCTGCAGAAGAGGGTGGTGGGCGTACTTCCATATGGCATTCTTGGTATCAAGGGAGTTGGGGATGTCAACCTTATCCAGGTAGTCCACCCTGGCTATGATAGGGGAACTCATGGGTATCACTTCATTCAGAATTGGAAGTCCTTGTACTTCCTGGGTGAACTGAGGAGTAGGGCGCTCCCTCTGGGCAGTGTTCCCACAGATGCAAATTCTCCACTCAGCGCTCTGCATGGAGAGGAGTATCCTTTTGAAGTGGGGTGATGTCCCATGTTGGCTCGCAGCAGAAGGATGTGAGGAGAGATGTTTTAACAGGGAGTGGGGGTGGGTAGGATTGCTAATGCCGAGGGTGCGGGAGAAGTTGAAGTGAGCTGCGCAGGACCAGTGCTGGGCTGAGATCGTAGGGTTGGTGATGGCAGTGATCCAGGTGCTAAGGTTTTTTCTGGATGGGCCTCAAAGTTGAGCAGGTCCATGCCACCACTATGGCGAGGGCCAAACATGACGTCCAGGCGCACTGGCAGTGGGCGGCCTAACCAAAGCCACCCTTCCAGAAGGGCGTATAAACGAATTGAGAAAAAGGGGAGAAAACGATGGCGTGGGCCCCAAACCAAACTTTAGAGAGGATCATAGAGTAGGCTAACACTACTCTGCCTGCAAGGGAGGTCTGACGGGCTTTGAGGGAAGCTATACATTTTTGACGTTGTCTAGGATATGGTTTTATTACCGTTGAGGCGTACCCTTCCGCCTCCAGTCACATCCCCAAATGTCGGACAGGGCCAACGTTGGGGCTTGGCACAAAGGGGAGCACAAGCGGGGCGGTGTGGGGTGGGCAGAGCAAACAATACCGTGAGCGAATTGATGAAGAAGGAAGAAAACGAGTCGCTGGGGCCCAGTGGGCTTAATACTGACCAAGGAGAACAATTTCGGTTTTGGAGGCGTTAAGTGCAGCTTTATTTAACCTGGAGTAATTCGGGATAGTAGCTTCAAGCGCTCTTGCATCTTGATTGACAAAGACCCCAACCACACAATCATCAGTTAATGCTAACATCTTTACTGGTGCTTGGCCTTGCAAATGGACACCAGTAAGGCGGGCATTCACATTTTGAAGAAGTGTCAAGGCTGAAGTTATACAAAAGTGAGCTAAGTGGGACCCCTTGGCGTAGGCCTCTTTGAGGGCGGACTACGTCCATTAGGAAGCCAGGGCCAAGCACAGCCATTGTGGCGGATTCCATGAGCAACATCACCCAATTGATGAAACGAAAGGGGAGGTGGAACTTGTGGAGGCAGGCTCTTAGGTAATCACAGTAGACTCTTTCATAGGCCTTCTGTTGGTTTAAGACAATAAGTGCCCCAGAAGCTGTGTATTGACAGACGTTGGTTACGGTGTGATGTTGTCCCAAATCGACCTTTTTGGAACGAAATAATTTGTTCAGGGTAAATGAGAGCAGAGGCAACTACCCCTAGGCGGTTTGCCATAATTTTATTAAACTTTTGTGTCTGTGTTAGTGAGAGAAATGGGGCGCCAGTTGGCCAAGTCCAGCTTATCCCCTTTTTTGTACAACGTTATTGTGAAAACCTCTTGCCCTCCAGGAAGGAGGCGCGTTTCCATAAGTCATTGGTTCATAGAGGCCAGCAGCAAGGAGGAAAAATCTGAGAAATACTTCTTATAGAATTCATAGGGGATGCCGTCTGGGCCTGGGCAGTTTCTAGACGGTGCACTGTAAATGGCGAACCAGATTTTGTCCTAAGTAATCAAATTTATCAACTCTGGAAAGTAGGAAATTGTGCGAATATGTGCACTTTCAAGACAATTGTCCACTTTGGCCAGCAGAACTGGATTAGAGCGATATAATTCAGAGTATTAGTTGTGTATTTCAATCACCACTTCACCAGCATATCTGCAACGGAGTGGTCTGGCCTTCGCACCTGTGTGAAGGCCAAACTCTGGTGCAGTGCAAAGAATTTTCAAAAAAGTAAGCAGAACACATATCACCTGCTGTAATATGCTTTTCTTTATACTGAACACAAACCCAATGCTTGTGTTGTCTTACCAGTAAGTTGAGGCGTGCGGACACTTCCACCCACTTGTGACCCCAAGCTGGGCTGTAGCAATCAGAAGGAACGTTAGACTCCACTTGGTCCACTTCTGCCAGCATGCACAAAATGACTGCCAAGGCAGCCAATGAGCGACATGAGGAGAGGTTGTGAGCCTGACGGATTGTGTTCACTTTGAAGGTTGACTAGGTGAAGATTGGGTCTGCACATAATGGTGCAGTAAACTCTGAAGCGAGGTCACAGTTTAAACCTACAAAGAAAACTTTGGTGACGCAATCTTGGTGGGGCAGAGTTTGCACCACTTTGGCACCTGGGCTGCTGGATTGGATAAACGGAAGGAAACTATTACCATTATGTGGTCGGATAAATAAATTTTTATCATGGTAAATTGGGAAATTTGGGATTAAAATTTAAATGGCGCAAGAATAAGGTCAATGCGGGTCATGGACCTTAGCTGGCCGTTGTGCAAATGGGGGCGAGACATGTTAATGAGTAGTGGTGTATGCCATGGCAGAGTATCAAACAACCCAGGGTGGCTTTTAGAATGTGAAGTTCAACATGTCCTTGTGGGGGTGTAGGTGACGAGGGGCCAGCAGTCTGTGGATGGGTTTGTCCAGCAGTTCATGTAACCAACAACAAATGGGTCCAGGGGTAGCGGAAGGGAATTGATGGCTGAGAAGAATTTCTGATGATCTCATGCACAGGTTGGGGCATAAATGTTAATGACATTGTGCACTTTGTCATCCCACTTAAGGTGACTAAAAGGATGTAGCTGTTGAGTTACAATTTTGACGAAATAAATTTAAAACTATAGTTACTTGAACAAGCACTCCACAGTGAGTAATCCAAAAGAAAAGGGAAGAGAGGATCATGGTTGCCCATGTGTCCTCTGCACCATGCGGACAGTGGGTTTCCTGGATGGCCAGGATGTTCACGGGTAAATTATTTTAAAAAACTCAGTTTCCTAGCCTGGGATGGCGAGGCCTTGAGTCCATCGATATTCAACGTCCCTAAAGTAAAGGCTCCCCCATCGCACCTTAGGTGCAAGGGGAAGGGCGTCCATGCCCTTCAGCCTTCTTGTTTTCAGCATGTCGCTGTTTGGCAGTGTGGGTATTTTGTGCTATGGAGTATGGTTTGGTATGGGAAGCTTTAGCTGCGGGGTTTGCGTTGGCTTTTGCCTTCTGTTTTTTCTTCACTGTGGGAAGAATTTTTGGCATTGTGTGCATTTGCGGTGCACCATTGCATGAAGGTGGAATCATATCATGAAGATTTTTGAGCGACTAAGTTCCAATCGGTGCTTAGTAGCATTGGCGGTTGAAACTGACTCACCCATCAGGTCTTCAGCTTGGGTGGCCCAATCGGCTTGGGAAGTCCAATCTGATTGGTGAAGGGATTTGTGAGCCGCTTCCACTGCAAATGTCTCAATGTCCTCCTGGAGCTGGGCTGGCTAGATTTCAGACATGGTCTTAGCCGCCTCCTTGCCACCACCTTGCAGGCCTGCTTGGCCTTCTTCCGCTCCTGAAGGGACACTGGTTTTACTTGAACGTAGTACCCTGGTGCTTTCTACAGGAAGGCTGTGTCAGTGTTTACTGCCAGTTCATAGTGGGCGTCTGCACCATACATTGCTTCCAGGATTATTTCAGTTTGGGTAATGCCTTCCTTAGTAGGGCAGCTATGGGCCTTAGTGCCAAAAGCGTGACAGAAAGTGCAGATAATAGACGCGCTATCCACGGTGAATCAGAACGGATGGGAGTCTTTCCCATTGATTTCTACAAAAACGTTATGAGGGATCTGGGTCAAATCCTCTGCTATCCCCGTGGATGAGGTGAAAACTGCAATCACTTTGCCCATGCACAGGTCTGGCATGAGCATAAAGCGCTGCATCTTGAAGGGTTGGATTTCCCCATATTCAGTGAGTCCAGCCTTCAGGTGGTTCTCTTACATGGTGTGCTTGACTGTAGTAGGAAGGAAGTCAAAAGTTATGAAAATTTTGGTTTGATTTAGTCCAGCAGGTGCTCTTTGTTTTGACTACCCGTTGACCGTCCAGGAGGTCCACTACTACTTGCACTTGTGTGGCTTTGTCTGCTGCATTTTATTCTCAAAACCAAGATTCAGCCAGCTGTGAGGCATGGAATGTGGTGCAATGTACACCGCATTTGGGAAATGTGTGTGTACATCTCCACAAAACTTCTCCCAAAGCGCCATTCATTGAATATCCAGGAAAACATGCACCCCATGTTACACAGATGATAGTGGTTGGGAGTGCGGCGTATTAATGAACTGGTTGCAGCGCACATGCCAGGACAAAATTTCTGGGGAAATGGTAACCGCCAGTTTTTTACTATTAATTCTATCTATTCCACCAGATTCTCCAGGGCGTTTTTGAAACTTGGTTGAAGTGCGGCCTACACCTGTGTCATTAACTTTACTCACCCAAGTGCTCCCAAACATTGGGTGCAAACTAATCTCCTTGATGATATTATCAATATTAACTAGACTTGAATTGAGTTTGTTGCAAAAATGCTTGCAACGAGAGAGAAAAGTTGAAATGTCTTAAAATAAAGATCAAAAGGGTTTAAAATTAATTTTACGGGGTGGAACTGATTATAGAATGGAAAACGCATTCCTTTTTATAACTTTAGTCAAGTTGAGAAGTTTTAAACTTTGCAGACTGTTTCTAATATGAAGAATAAGTGTTGTTTGAGACTATGTTTCTGAGCCACTATGATGCTCAGCTTGCTTTCTGTTATACCTGCGATCATTAGAAAAACTTTCTAAGGATTATTTGCCCGTTTTACTTCTCAAGGACACCTTCACTGAAAAATGGACTACCTCCACCGCTGCGCTCTCACATTTGATGCGCTAGTACTAATAATCTGATTGTCAAATGGACCAACGTTGGCTTAATAACCCAAGAAGGAAACTGGTAATTGTTATCTGACCTCAATCCCCAGACAATGGTTTGTAAAAGCATTTGCAGAGTAAAAAGGAATATTATACGTCCATAGAAAAATTAAACATATCTAAAGAACTGAGCGGTCATAAATGCTACCTTGCCACTGGAACTTCTGATATGATTATATATTAAAGTTTGCTATGTAATTATAGCCTCAGGACATTTAGAGACTTTTATTTACCTAAGCTAAGAAGATTTTCTTAACGTTTAATAGCTTACCAGCTCAGATAGTTATTCTGAGTGTACCTATGTTATTATCAGCATGAACAAAATTAAATCTCGAGCTAATGTAGACATTGGGTTCCTATCAACATAATTTTTCTTGATTCTAATGAAGGACCTTGTATTTGCACACAATATTGTCTATTGCAAGGAATATGAGACTGCAAGGCCTAACACCATTTTGATAGAAATTTATAGCTCCTGGCCGCTGCAATTTGAAACTATAAGGTTGTTTTATATGACCATCGTTTTACCTCATGACAACTATGAGATACTTATTGGTACCTCTTTCATACCAGAAAAGATGGGCTAAAAGTTAACTTTGCAAATGATTTTCATGAAGAAAATTCTTCAAATCTATAATCAAAAAGAAAACACATGATAAACCTCATACTTTCTATAACTGTTAAACTGTTGATTAAGACAATCCTAGTATTAACGTAAGACTTTAAGGAATTGTTGCAATTTTAGTTGAAACTGGGCAAGATTTTCACAAGTATAATTGGCACTCAAACTGGTATAACTGTACAAAGACATTATACCTCAAAAAAAATGTTTAACTAGCTACAAAAATAAGCTTTTATTATATAGAAACTACAAATCCGCTGTAGTCTTGTTTTCTACTTTCAGCAATAGGGATCCAGCATAAGGAAAAATAGCCTATATTCAAATAATCTTCATCAAACAGTTGCAATCTCATTTTGTACTTCCAACGTTAGATTTTTGGCATAAGTGGAGTCTGCGCTCTTAAAACTAGGCAATCCTAAAGTTTGCATGGTCACGTTTGTTCTGGTCCAGTCTGGAACCTTTTCAATATACGCTGAGGTTTTTTGGGGTATTTTCTATCATTAGCCTTCTCCACGACACCCAAGTCTTCCTGTAATTCCCATTTTTTGCCATTGATAAGCTGCTGACATCATCAAGAGGGTCAGGCCCAAATTAGGTGCAACTTTAGAGTGTGGTGTATATTGGTTTTAAATTTTAAATTTTAAATTTATTGCGGGGAAGGCCAACCATGGGACGGACACTTCTGAATATGACTCAGACGAGACAAAACTCAGTACCAGGTGAGGCACCCCAGAGAAGCGATGCTATCTCTTGTTGCCAGCGGGAACGCCACTTATGGGAAGGGGAGGGAACGTGTGTAGGGGGCGTAGCCACTATTGAGCACGTGTGGAGGAAGGGGTCTGATTTGATGAACCAGACTGGGAACCAGGAGGAGACCAGCTGCCGGCGACGTGGTGGGAGATATTCAAACATCCACGCTTGAAAGTGGTCCACCAAATGAGACCAGAATCTGTGGACAGCTTCAGGGGGTGGGGATGGATCCGGCGATGGCATCCAAGACAATCGTGTGGATAGTCCACATGGCGATTGCAACCACCAGAGCACGAAGGGAGGTTGGGAGGGAGGAGGCCATTGATGAAGTAAACATATCTCTTGACAGACTGAAGGGATGTGTTTGATCCTGGCCTAGCAGACGTTGGACTTCGCGCCATATTACTTTAGAGGTGGGGCACTTCTCCAGACGGTGAAACAGCGTTCCATACAGCTACACACGACACTGGATGAGTGTAAAGCATTAGAGCGCTCAGCTTTATGATACACCCGCCTCAGGCAGCGCCACACATGGGAGCGGACTTGAGGCTGCAACAGAGGATGGTGTGCGTATTTCCAGATAGTCTTTTGGGTCTCAGTGGAATAAGGGATGTCCATCATGTCCAGGTAGTCCACCCTGGATAGGACTTGGGGTCGAGTGGGGATCACGCCATTATGGATGGATAGCCCCTGTACCTCTTGTGTGAACTGAGGAGAGGGGCGGCCTCTTCGGGTTGTATGTCCACTAATATGAATTCTCCACTCTGCGCTTCGCATGGAGAGTAGGATTCGTTTGTAGTGGGTTTTGGTCCCGTGAGGACCTGTGGCTGATGTGTGTGATGCGAGGTATTTCATCAGGGAGTGGGGGTTTGATGGATTGTTGAGGCCCAAGGCTCGGGAGAAGTTGGAGCGGGCCGCGCGGGACCAGTGTTGGGATTGGAGTGTAGGAGCAGTGACGGCCGCAATCCAGGTGCCTAGGATCTTGGCGGCATGGGCTTTGAAGTAAAGTAGGCCCATGCCACCATGATGATGAGGGCCAAACATGACCTCTAGCTGTACTGATGGAGGGCGGCCTGACCAAAGCCAACCTTGTAGCAAAGCATACAGGGATTTGAAGAAGCTTGGGGAGAAGGGGATGGCGTGGGCTCCAAACCAGACTTTGGATAGGAGCATAGAGTTGGCAAGAACAACCCTGCCAGTGAGGGTAGTAGGGTGGGCTCTGAGAGAGGCGATTCGCTTCAGCACGTTGTCCAGTATATGGCCCTCCATTACTGCTGACGCGTATCTTCCTGCCTCCAACCACACGCCCAGATGGCGTACCAGTCCTATGGTAGGTCGCGGCACAAAGGGGAGCACCAGTTGAGCGGTGTGTTTTGAGTTAGTAAGGCGTGGACTTGGGCGAGCAGCTGGGCTGGGTTGGGAACTACTTGCTGGGGCCCAGCAGTTCTGAAACCGACCAAGGAGGATGATTTCGGGTTTTTGGAGGCGTTCAGTGCCGCGTTGCTTACCCGGGAATATTCCTGGATGAGGGCTTCAAGCGCGCGTGCATCTTTATCATTAGACACCCCCACCACGCAATCATCTGCAAATGCCATCATCTTGACTGGGGTTTGGCCTGGCACATGGACCCCAGTGAGTTGGGCATTCACATTTCGCAGTAGTGGGTCAAGGCTGAAGTTGTATAAGAGTGGGCTCAGGGGGTCCCCTTGTTGCAGGCCCCTTTGAGGATGGACTACTTCCGTTAGGAAACCTGGGCTGCGCACAGCCATTGTTGCAGATTCCGTGAGCAGCATCACCCAGTTAATGAAGCGGGGAGGTAGGCGGAATTGTTGGAGGCAGGCCCTAAGGTATTCCCAGTTTACTCTATCATAGGCCTTTTGTTGGTCCAAGAATACAAGTGCCCCAGAGGCTGTGGACTGACACACATTAGCCACAGAGTGCACGTTATCCCAAATCGACCTTCTGGGGATGAGACCAAATTGTTCTGGCGAGATGGTGGCAGATGCTACAGTCCCTAAACGGTTAGCCATGATTTTTGTTAAAATTTTGGTGTCTGTGTTTGTTAGAGAAATGGGGCGCCAGTTGCTAAGTCTAGCCTATCCCCTTTCTTGAAGAGTGTGACTGTAAAAGCCTCATGTCCTCCTGGTAGGAGGTGCGTTTCCAACAGGCTTTGGTTGAGTGAGGCTAGCAGCAATGAGGATATATATTTAAAATATTTTTTGTAGAACTCACATGGAATGCCATCTGGGCCTGGGCATTTTTGGTTTGGCGCACCACAAATGGTAGTCCATAATTCGTTTGGAGTAATTAAATTCATTATTTCCGGGTATCGGAAAATGGTGCGGATATGAGCTCTGTCGAGAAATTCCGCCATTTTGGCCGGCTGAATTGGTTCAGCTCGGTATAACTCGGAGTAATATCTTTGCATTTCGATTGCCACTTTGGCCAGTGTGTCCACAATAGAATTATCTGATCTTCACACCTGTGTGCAGGCCACGCTCTGGCATGGTGCAAAAATTTTTTTGAAGAAGTATGCAGTGCACTTGTCAACTTTAGTGATGCGTGTGGCCCTGTATTGGACACAAACCCGATGTTTGTGTTGCCTTTCAAGTGCGTTGAGGTGGGCTGCTGCCTCCGCCCACTTCTGGCCCCATGCAGGGCTATATCCTGAGGCTGGAATGTTGGAATCCAAGTGGGCCAATTCTGCCAGCGCATGCGATATAACTGCCAATGTGGCTCGTGAGCGTCTGGATGAGAGATGGCGATAGTGGCGGATGGTGTCTTCTTTGAAAGTTGCCCATGTGGAAATGGGGTCCACGCAAAATGGTTCAACAAACAATTTTGCCAAAGTTGCCTCTTCCCACCCACGTGGAAAATCCTGGTGATGCAAGCTCTGGGGGGCGGATTTTGCACCAATGTGGGGCCTTTGCAACTGTGACAGGTAAGTGGTATGTTATTGTGAAAAGTCAGTGGTCGGAGAATTCCATTTTTGTTGTTTTGAAGTGGGAGATGTGGGGTTGGAATTTCGCCGGCACTAGAATAAGGTCTATGCGAGTCATGGACGTTAATTGGCCGTTGTGGATGTGGGGATGCGTCATGTTTTCGAGCAGTGGGGCATGTCACGGCAGCGCATCCATTAACCCAAGGGTGGCTTTTAGAATGCTTAGTTCTACATGACCCTGTGGGGCGTGGGGTGAGGGCGGCCACCGGTCCATTGGTGAGGTTAGCCAACAGTTCATGTCACCAATTAGGAAAGAATTGGGGGTAGTGGGAGGGATTTGACCAACGAGAAAAATTCTTGATGCTCTTGTGCACTGTTTGGGGCGTAAATGTTGACGATTGTGTGTGCAACATTGGCCCATGAGAAGGTGACAACGAGCACTCGGTCATTTAGGAATGTTTCTGAAGATGTAAATTTGAAAAAATTGTTTTTCTGAATTAGCACCCCACAGTGCTTCGACCAAAAGGATAGGGATGGTAGGAGCATTGTTTTCCAAGCATCCTCGGAACCTCGTGGACAGTGGGTTTCCTGGATGGCCAGGATATCCACGGGTAAATTATTTTGTAAAAGAACTCAGTTTCCTAGCCCAGGACGGGGAGGCCTTGAGTCCGGCGATATCAGCATCCCTAGAGTGAAGGTTTCCCCCATCGCACCTTAGGTGTGAGGGGTGGGCCCCTGGCCCACCAGCCTCTTCCAGGTCCCCATGGGCTTTCACAACAGCACGGGTATTAGCAGCAACGCTATCAGGGTTTTTGTTAATTTTTGCAGAAAGAGTCGCGTTGGCTTTGGCCTTCGCTTTTTGTTTTCCCGACGTCAGACAAATTTTTTGCGGTGCGGATAAGTTCAGTGCACCGTCGAGTGGGGCAAAAAAAAATTTTCAGTTGGGATAGGTCCCAAGTCATTTTCAACCAGGGCTTGGGTGCAGCAATTGGGTGAGATCAAATCTCCCATCAGATCCTCAGATTGAGTGGCCCATTCAGCTTAGGCCTCCCAATCTGATTGGGTGATGGATTCCCGAGTTGCTTCCACCGCGAAGGTCTCCATGTCCTCCTGGCGTTGTGAGTGTGGGATGGTGGTGGTGACCTTGGCCGCTTCCTTGGCCGCAGTCCTATGGACCTGCTTGGCCTTCTACCGCTCCTGCGGGGAGATGGGCTTTACCAATAGGTAGCAGCCTTGTGCTCCCCACGGGAAAGCCTCTTTGGTGCTTGTGGTTAGTTCGTAGTGCGCCTCTCCGCTGGCCATGGCCGCCGAGGGGTGCTCTTGGAATGTAACGCCCTCTTTGATGGGGCATGCATGTGCCTTATGGTCGAATGCGTCACAGTGGGTGCAAATGGGGGGCGCGCTGTCCACGGTTACCCAGAATGGGTGGGTGGTGTGCCCTGCGATGTCAATAAAGGTGGAGTGTGGGATCTGAGTTAGGTCCTTCGCGATCTCCTCAGTTGGGGTCAGAACTGCGATGGCTTTGCCAGTGCACAGGTGTGGCATCAGCGTGAAACGTTGCATTTCAAAAGATTGTATTTCACCATATATGGCGAACCATCTTTCAGGTGTTGCTCCAAAATGTCACATTTTACCATAGTAGGCAAAAAGTCAAACGTGAGGAAAATTTGGTTTGATTTTGTCCATCTGGTGTGTTTAGTTTTGACGACCCATTGCCCTTTGGGGAGGTCGACCACTACGCGCACCGCTGCAGCCTCATCTGCTGCTATTTTGCTTTCAAAACCTAGGTCCAGCCAACCACGCGACATGGTGTGAGGTGCAACGTACACCGCGGTCAGGAAAATTTTGTGTATATCTTCACAAAATTTTTCCCATAGGGCCGTTTTTTGGATGTCCAGATACACACGGACTCCAAATTCCACCGATGAAAGTGGCTGGGAATGTGGCGTGTTGATGTACTGGTTGCATCGTGCTTGCCACGCGAGTATCTCTGGGGAAATTGTGACCGCCAGTTTTTTTAGATTTTTTTCTATTCCGCCGGATTCTCTGGGGCGTTTTTGAACGTTAGAGGCCGCGGGCCTTCCGCCTGCTCCTCTTGCCTTGCTTGCCCAACTGCTCCCAGACATGGGCGCAGACTAATCTCCTCTATGAGATTATTAAACTAGATTCTGTCTTGAATTGAATGGGTTGCAAAAGTGTTTGCAACGAGAAAGAAAAGTTGTGTGGTGTATATTGGTTGGCAGGATTGTTTGTGGCAGCCTCAGCTGAATAGATTGCGTACTCTTTTGTTTCAGTGATATGTTTATGGAGGATTCAGAAAGCTGTTCTTGAAATTTTTGCAATTGACTGTAACGAAATGGCTGGGGTAATGGGCATACTAATGGCAATTTGATGATGTTTGTTCTTCTGGAAGTCAGGATATATGGCAAATTAGTAAATGATTAGTTTGGGCTATAAAAAGGTTGCAAATTACCTGATGACATGCTGATAGTAATTGAACTGCTGAGAAGCACAGATAATTAATACAAAGTAGTGGTGAGGTCTATAGGGCGCTAAAAATATCAATTTACAGGGATATTTGTGAACTACATGGCAAAATTATCTTTGTAATCCTCAACTGATGAGAATGTAAACTGGTTGAGTAATTGTAAATTCTTTGATTGACGGATAGGGCTAAATCCGCCAGAAGGCTAGATCATATACTAAATTAAAAAATTTTGAATTTGGGCAGGAGAAAATGTGAGCAAAATATCTAATGGCAGATCAATGGAAACCAATCTTCCAAGGGACACAGATTATTGGGACAGGGGTACGGCGAGCTAATAAATTCTTAAATTGGGGTCAAAAAGCTAGAGGAATATATGATGGCAGATTGATTAAGATCATTCTGCCAAGGGGTAACATTAATTAGTAAAGGCTTGTAGCGAGTTCTATAGGACAGCAAGCGTATTAAGTCCAAAGTTGATATTATATGGTTGGCTAAAACCCAAATGGCAACATTTCTTTCCCGCAAAATCAAACATAGGGATTAGAAATTTAACTATTTCTGGAGATAGTTTTTCAAGGGGTTGGCTTCACAGCTTACTGACAATACTTCTTAAAGAGGTTATCATGTACTCTGTTGATGGTGTGCCCCTAGGTAGGTTTTTGAGCGTATATGCATCTGTTATAGTCTCATCTATGTTTTAGATTGGCCCCTTCCAGATGTGTTCAAGCTTGCTTGTCTCAACAAACCCTTTGTTATTATAATAGGGCACTCACTCCCCTATTCCAAGACAGGACATAGGATAACAATTTCAGCAGTCATATCTCTACATCTTGTTTTACAAGTCAGCATGTTAGAGCAGGCCTCAGGTTGTAGATTGATCAGTGTTCAGGAGAGGTTCTCTAGATCTTTAACTGGCTCCTTCCAATTAGGTTCCCCATCCCCAGGGAAATAAGAATTGTCTCTGTAATTCACCAAATCCCCAAAGGTAATTGAAGTTGTGATGTCCTCTTTCTCTTTTCTCTCTCCCAGTGCACGCTTTTTCCACCATAATTATTGAGGATAAGGGTAAGAGGGATTTTGGGCGGATGAATCTGATGATCTCATGTTGGGTAACACTAAACTGGTGGGCTCATTGCTCTTATGTTCTAATTCAGAAAAAGTGAGTAATTCTGTCAGCACTTCTTCTGGAGTTTTTCTAAAAGCAGATAATGGGTGCCCAAACTCCTTTAGGGCTGTTTATGAAGATTATAACATTTTTCCTTCTTTTCATAATCATTATTAAAAAGAGATAAATATGGTAATTTCATTGGCGTTCACAGTAACTGAGTTCTTTTCTATCTGAGCTTAAAATGCATTTCTAATCCATTCTAAAGTTCTCTTTCAAGCTTAGTTTTTTTTCAAACAATGCACAACAATGTTTGACTATGATTTCCTGGATGACCTCATAAGTCTAGGCGTAAATAAGGGCCTCCCTATATAAGTCTAACAACTTTTCTACCATAATGCCTATGTTATATTATCCTGGGTCAATGATTATGTTAATAGGCACCCCTGGTAGTGATAACAAATATTGCACTTCTGGTTGCAACTGGGCGTTATTTTACACGATTATAATCAGAACTTAAACAGGTATAACTGTATGAAAAAAACTACACTTTAAAAATAAATTTAAAACTTGCTATACAAATTAGTTTTATTTTATATTTCTTATAAACTACTGTAGTCTTGTTTTATACTTTCAGAATTAGAGCCCCAGTGTAAGAGAAACCAATATACTATAAATAAAGCTCTAAAACAGCTTTAGTCTCATTTTTACTTCCAATTTTGGTTATCCTGGCGTAAGAAGAGATTGCATTCCTTTGAGACTACTATATTTCAGAGTGCATATTGCCACATTTGTCCCGTTAATCTGGCACCTTTCAAAATATATGCTGAGGCTTTTTAAGGGTAATAATATATTTGACCTTCTATGCACCGCCCATTTTCCTCTTGAATTTCTCGTTTTCAGATGCTGATAGGCTACTGACATCTTCCAGAGGCTCAGGGCAAAATTTAGGTGCATCTTTTGATTTTGTGGATAGTTGTGGCAGTAATGTGTTTAGTTAACTCATCTTGATAGTTCTGGTTATTTTTTTGGTATCAGCTATGTGTTTATATCGAATTCAGCTAGAGCAATTTTTACAATTTTTAATATTGGATGGAACGAAGATGGATGGGTTATGAGCATTTTGATGGCAATTTGATGAGGTTTGATCCGCAGGAAGCCAGGATCATATGGCGAATTAATAAATTCTTGGGTTTGGACTTGAAAATGCTAGCAAAATAGCTAATGGCATGCTGTTAAGAATTGACCTGATGAGGAAAACAGTAACTAGGATAAAGGTAGTGGTGAGGTCTATAGGTGTTAGGGGTATCTATTGACAGGGATATTCTGGAACAAGTTGGCTGAATTAATATATTAGTCTTGATTGATGAGAACGGAGCTGATTTGAGGAACTGGGAAATCCTTTGATGGGCGGATAGGGCTCAGTTTGCCAGAATGTCAGGATCATATACTGAGCAAATAAATGCTTGAATTTTAGCAAGAGAAATTGTTAGCAATTTATCTGATGGAGGACCAATGGAAATCAATATGCTGTGGTTAAAGGATAATTGGGGTGATGTTATAGCGATTAATAATTACTTAAATTTGGGGTCAGAAAATGCTGCAAAATATGCAATGGTGGATTAATGAGGATCAATCTGGTGATGGATACTGGTGATGGGCCATATTATTGGTGAGTTCTATAGTGCATAAATCTATATAGCTGAAAAAAACTTTTCTTTCTCGTTGCAATCACTTTTGCAACCTATTCAATTCAAGACTAAATCTAGTTTGATAATCTCATAGAGGAGATTAGTCTGCGCCCATGTCAGGGAGCAGTTTGGCAAGTAAGGTAAGAGGAGCAGGTGGAAGGCCCGCGGCCTCAAACGTTTGAAAACGCCCCAGAGAAACCAGTGGAATAGACAAAAATTTTAAAAACTGGTGGTCACTATTTCCCCAGAGATACTCACATGGCAAGCACGATGCAACCAGTACATCAACACGCCACACTCCCAGCCACTTTCGTCAGTGGAATTCGGAGTCCCTGTGTTTCTGGACATCAAACAAACAGCCTTATGGGAAAATTTTTTGAAGTTGTGCACACAATTTTCCTGACCGTGGTGTACGTCGCACCTCACTCCATGTCATGCAGTTGGCTGGACCTAGGTTTTGAAAGCAAAGAGGCACCAGACGAGGCTGTGGCGGTGCATGTAGTGGTCAACCTCCCGAAGGGCAATGGGTCATTGAAACCAAATGTACCAGATGGACAAAATTAAACCAAATTTTCCTCACATTTGACTTTTTGCCTACTTCGGTAAAATGTGACATTTTGGAACAACACCTGAAAGATGGTCTCGCCATATATGGCGAAATACAATCTTTTGAAATGCAACATTTCACGCTGATGCCACACCTGTGCACCGGCAAAGCCATCGCAGTTCTGACCCCAACTGAGGAGGTCGCGAAGGACCTAACCCAGATTCCACACTCCACCTTTATTGACATCGCAGGGCACACCACTCACCCATTCCGGGTGACTGTGGACAGCACTCCCCCCATTTGCACCCACTGTGATGTGTTTGGCCATAAGGTGCACGCATGCCTTTCACCAAGGAGGGCGTCACATTCCAAGAGCACCCCTCAGTGGCCATGGCCAGCGGAGAGGCGCACTACAAACCAACCGCAAGCACCAAAGAGGCTTTCCTGTGGGGAGCACAAGGCTGCTACCTACTGGTAAAGCCTATCTCCTCGCAATAGTGGAAGAAGGCCAAGCAGGCCTGCAGGGCCGCGGCCAAGGAAGCGGCCAAAGCCACCACCGCTATTCCACACTCACAACGCCAGGAGGACATGGAAACCTTCATGGCAGAAGCAACTCAGGAATCCATCAACCAATCAGATTGGGAGGCCCATGCTGATTGGGCCACCCAATCTGAGGATCTGATGGGGGATTCAATCTCACCCAATCATTGCACCCAAGCTCCAGTCAAAACCGGGTTGGGACCCATCCCAACTAAAAAAAATTTTTTTGACATACTCAACGGTGCACCAAATTCATCTGCACCACAAAAAATTTGTCAGATGTTGGGAAAACAAAAGCGAAGGCTAAAGCCAATGCAACTCTTTCCACAAAAATTAACAAAAACCCCAATAATGTTGCTGCTAACACCCATGCTGCTGTGAAGGCCCATGGGGATCTAGAGGAGGCTGGTGAGCCTAGGTGCCCATCCCCTCACACCTAAGGTTCGATGGGGGGAACCTTCACTTTAGGGACGCTGAATATCGCCAGACTCAAGGCTTCCCTGTCCTGGGCTAGGAAACTGAGTTTTTACAACACATTTTGCCCATGGATATCCTGGCCATCCAGGAGTCCCACTGTCCACGAGGTTCTGAGGAAGCTTGGAAAACAATGCTCCTCCCATCCCTATCCTTTTGGTTGAAGCACTATGGGGTGCTAATTTGGAAAAATAATTTTTTCAAAATTTTATCTTCAGAAACATTTCAAAATAGCTGAGTTCTCATTGTCACTTTCTCGTGGGCTGACATAGTGCATGCAATCGTCAACATCTATGCCCCAAATGGTGCACACAGTGTCAGGAATTTTTCTTGTTGATCAAATCCCTCCTGCTACCCCCAGACTCTTTCCTAGTTGGCGACATGAACTGTTGGCTAAACACACCAACGGACTAGTGGCCTTCCTCACCCCATGCCCCTAGGGTCACATAGAACTGTGCATTATAAAGGCCACCCTCAGGTTAATGGATGCACTTCAATGACATGCCCCACTGCTCGAAAACATGATGCATCCCCACGTCCACAACGGCCAACTAAGGTCCATGTCTCGCATTGACCTTATCCTAATGCCGGCGAAATTCCAACCCCACATCTCCCATTTCAAAACAACAAAAATGGAATTCTCCACACCATCGACTGGTCTCACTAACCTACCACCTACCTGTCACAGCTGCTAAGGCCCCACATTGGTGCAAAATCTGCCCCTCTGAGCTCGCGTCGCCAGGATTTTCCACATGAGTGGAAGCGGCAACTTTGGCAAAAAAGTTTGTTGCACCATTTTGCGTGGACCCCATTTCCACATGGGCAACTTTTAAAGATGACACCATCTGCCACTCTCGCCATCTCTCCTCCAGATGCTCATGAGCCACATCAGCGGTCATTTTGTACAATCTGGCAGAGTTGGCACACCTGGAGTCCAACATCCCAGCTAAAGGATACAGCTCTGCATGGGGCTGGAAGTGGGCGGAGGAAGCCGCCCACCTCAACGCACTCGAAAGGCAACACAAACATCAGGTTTGTGTTCAGTACAGGGCCACACACATCACTTAAGGCGACAATTGCACCGCATATTTCTTTAAAAAATTTTGCACCACACCAGAGCGTGGCCTGCACACAGGTGCGAAGATCAGATGATTCCATTACGGATACGCCAGCTGAAGTGGCAATTGAAACACAAAAGTATTACTCCAAGTTGTACCGATCTAATCTAATTCAGCTGGCCAAAGTGGCAGATTTTCTCGACCAAGCCCACATCCGCACTGTTTTCCAATACCCGGAAATAATGAATTTGATTACTCCAACCAAATTATGGACAGCAATTCATGGTGCGCCAAACAAAAAATGCCCAGGCCCAGATAGCATTCCATATGAGTTCTACAGAAAGTATTTCAAATATATATCCCCATTGGTGCTCGCCTCACTTAACCAAAGCCTTTTGGAAACGCGCCTCTTTCCAGGAGGACATGAGGCCCTTACTGTCACACTCTTCAAGAAAGGGGATAAGCTAGACTTAGCCAACTGGCATCCCATTTCTCTAACAAACACAGACACTAAAATTTTAACAAAAATTATGGCTAACCATTTAGGGACTGTAGCATCTGCCACCATCTTTCAGAACAATTCGGTTTCATACCCAGAAGGTCGATTTGGGATAATGTGCACTATGTGGCTAATGTATGTCAATCCACAGCCTCTGGGGCACTTGTATTCTTGGACCAACATAAGGCCTATGATAGAGTAAACTGGGAATACCTCAGGGCCTGCCTCCATCAATTCCGCCTACCTCCTCGCTTCATCAACTGGGTGATGCTGCTCACGGAATCTGCAACAATGGCAGTACATGGCCCTGGCTTCCTAACGGAAGTAGTCCACCCTCAAAGGGGCTTGCGACAATGGGACCCCCTCAGCCCACTCTTATACAACTTCAGCCTTGTCCCACTACTGCGAAACGTGAATGCTGAACTCACCAGGGTCCATGCGCCAGGCCAAGCCCCAGTCAAGATAATGGCGTTCGCAGATGATTGTGTGGTTGGGGTGTCTAATAAATAAGATGCACGCGCGCTTGAAGCTCTAATCTAGGAGTATTCCCGGGTAAGAAACGCAGCACTGAACGCTTCCAAAACTGAAATCATCCTCCTTGGTCGGTTTTAGAACTTCTGGACCCCAGCAACTAGTTCACAACCCGGCTCATCTGCTCGCCCACGTCCTCGCCCTACTAACTCAACAAACACCGCCCCACTGATGCTCCCCTTTGCCCCACGTCCTACCATAGGACCGGTACGCCATCTGGGCATGTGGATGGAGGCAGGCGGATACACGTCAGCAGTGATGAAGTGCCATATTCTGGACAACGTGATGAAGCGAATCACCTCAGAGCCCACCCTAATTCCCTTACTGGCAGGGTTGTTTTAGCCAACTCTATGCTCCTCTCCAAAGTCTGGTTCAGAGCCCATGCCATCCCCTTCTCCCCAAGCTTCTTCAAATCCTTGTATGCCTTGCTGAAAGGATGGCTTTGGTCAGGCCGCCCTCCACCAGTACAGCTAGAGGTCATGTTTGGCCCTCAAAAGCATGGTGCCATGGGTCTGCTTGACTTCAGAGCCCATGCGGCCAAGATCTTAGGTACCTGGATTGCGGCCGTCACCGCCCCTACACTCCCCCTCCCAACACTGGTCCAGCGTGGCCCACTCCAACTTCACCCACGCATTGGGCCTCAACAATCCATTGAACCCCCACTCCCTGATGAAATACCTGGCTTCACACCCATCGGCCACAGGTCCTCACGGTACTAAAACCCACTACAAACGAACCCTACTCTCCATGCGGAGTGCTGATTGGAGAATTTGTACTAGCGGACATACAACCAGAAGAGGCCGCCCCTCTCCTCAGTTCACACAAGAGGTACAGGGGCTACCCAACCATGATGGCGTGATCCCCATTCGGCCCCATGTCCTATCCAGGGTGGACTACCTGGACATGATGGACATCCCTTACTCCATTGAGACCCAAAAAACAATCTGGAAATACGTACACCATCCTCTGTTGCAGCCTCAAATCCGCTCCCATGTGTGGCGCTGCCTGAGGCAGGTGTACCATATGGCCGAGTGCTCTAACGCTTTACACTCATCCTGCGTCATGTGTGGCCAGTATGGAACGCTGTTCCACCGCCTGGAGAAGCGTCCTACCTCTAAAGTGATATGGCGCAAAGTTTAACTTTTACTGGGCCAGAATCAAACACATCCCTTCAGTCTGTCAAGAGATATGTTTGCTTTATCAATGGCCTCCCCTTCCACCCTCCCTCCGTGCTCTGGTGGTTGCAATCGCCATGTGGACCATCCACACGATTGTCTTGGATGCCATCGCAGGCTCCATCCCCTCCCTCCCAGAAGCTGTCCACAGATTCCAGTCTCATTTGGTGGACCACTTTCAAGCGTGGATGTTTAGATACCTCCCACCGCGTCGCTGACAGCTGGTCTCCTCCTGGTTCCCAGTCTGGTTCATCAAATCAGACCCCTTCCACCACACGTGTTCAATTGTGGCTACGGCCCCTCACACGTTCCCTCCCCTCTCCATAAGTGGCGTTCCCGCTGGCAACAAGAGATAGCATCGCTTCTCTGGGGTGCCTTCCCTGGTACTAAGTTTTGTCTCTTTTGAGTCATATTCGGAAGTGTCCGTCCCATGGTTGGCCTTCCCCACAATAAATTAAAAATTAAAAATCTATATAGCTGAAGTTGTTATCCTATGATTTTTCAAAACCCAAATTGCAACAGGGATACTGCCATACCATGCTATTTACAAAACATAAACTGACTCCTCTGGGATACCATTTCATGTGAAGTGGAGCCTAAATATTGCATCAGCCCACTAAGTTGTTTGAAGTTTAACAGGTTATGCTTTTTCAGATGTGTTTATATCCTTGTGATTTAATTAATCATGGATGAATACCTTTAGCTTATTCATTAGCGTCAATGTCTTTTAGCCTTCCAAGGAGGAAAATTTGATAGCATTTAACTATTCAACTTTAATTTTTTGATGTGTTGAGGCATTTCAAAAAGGAAGCTCCAAAACTAGTAATTATGTAGATCAGTATATCCATTATGGCTAATTTTTGATGATTAAACTTTCATGATTATCAGGTACAATCCCAATAGCTTTTAGTTACCAGACTTGAGGACGTTACTGCCGCAACTTTGGGAATTAGGTTGATGTACTGTTGACTAAAAGCATGTCAAATGCAGTAGGACAATGAGTAATGAGTTTATTCACCATCAATGGATGCTAAGGGTTTGATAAGTGGTCAATTGTTTGCCATTAGGTGCCCAGGTGTTTAGCATTACTGACATTGATGCTGAGAATAATTGAGTTAATTGGCGACAAATGTTGCTGATGATTTCTTGTAGGTGGCATAAAAAGATCCATGAGTCCACTATTTATATATAAAAAATAATATTAAAAATAAAGTTACCTTGTTCTTGGGCCTATTGGGTTTTTAATAGTATTTTTTAGTTTTTTTAGGCCACTATTTCCTAGAATTTTCACAAGAAAACAAGGTCACGCTTTAACGGAACCCTTATCATCTCATATCGAGCTCCTTGTTGTCCAACATAAAGCTGTGTTTGACCCTGCAGTCCATTAACTCTAATGAGCTGCAGGATTACAAGCGGAGAGCCTGCCTCCTCCGCAACTTCAGGTCAACTCGTGTGGATATTGCAGCCGTCCAGGAGCCCCATGTCCCCCTCTGATTTTGTAGCATGGAATGGCCAATTTGGAGGTGACTCCTGTTGGACACACTATGTGGCCCTTATTATCCTCAACCCCAGGTGAAAACCCACCAATTTTTTAAACACCTTGATGATCGCCTTATATTGGCTAAATTATCAACCCCTGAGTTCTCATTCTTTGTTGCAAGCATATACCTACCAAATGTAGGTCAAGAGCATGACCTTCTTTTGGAGAAACTTGCTCTATTATATCTCCCACGCAATACAGTGCTTATGGGTGATTTCAATACAATATTAAGTCGGGTGCAGGACACATTTCCTCCTGCAACACAAGAAAGATGAGATACAGCTCAATTTCAAAATTTCCTCAGGTCAGATGGTTTCATGGATGCCCTCCCCCATCAGCATCTGGACTTGGCTTTATGTCTTGGATTCAAGGTGTAGTTCGGAGATTCACATCAGCTTCATGGATTGATATGGCCCTAGTAGGCCCATTGCTGGTTGGTTGAGTTTCCTCTCCCATAACCCGAGATAACACTATAAGTGATCAAAGATCCCTCACAGCTATCCTGACAACAATCCTCAGACCATCAAGAAGATTTTGGCCAAGGATTTCTCCAGGGCTCTTAAACACCCAGTTGCAAGAGAGAAGATAAATGCAGCCATTTGTGAGCCAGAGTACCTGGCCTCACCTCATTTGCGAACTTTACAAGAAAAAGGGCTGATACAAAAGTAAAGATCCTAAAGTTAGCCTACAACTGTGCTAAGGCTCGAATGACAGCGGCCCAGGCTAAAGTCAGACGTGCTGAAACTAAAATAAGACACCTTGAAAGGACTTTTCGACCAGTGCCTTCCTCTCAATGGTTGGAGGCTTGGGATTTGGCTACAAAACATACCAGCAAGAACTTAATGAGCAAGAAGAACGTGCAGCAAACTTCACCTCGTCACGTTACTACACCCAGTGGGAATTGCCCACCCATTTCTTTTACCAGAATCAGAAAGCCCGCTCAAAGTATCAGGAGATTGCAACCCTGAGGGTGGGGACCACTGTCACCACAAACAAGGAGGAGATCACCAGCGAGATCAACCGTTATTATGCAGCCCTCTTCAAGGCTTCCTGGGTAAGCCCAGCGGATGTTTATGAATTCATTGAAGGGGCTCCGGAACAAATGGTTAATTTCTCAGAGGATGAAGAACTTCTTGCACCAATTACACAACAAGAAGTAATGGACATTCTACTCCACAGCCCACATCTGAAGGCCACAGGACAAGATGGTATCCCGTTTGAGGTGTATCTAGTGGATCCCGTCACAGCTACAAAGGCCCTCCAGCCCCTCTTCTTGACCCTCTTGGCAGAAGGGGGCGTACTTTCTGACTTGAGAGGATCAATTATGACCCTTATCCATAAGAAAGTGAGCCGAGAGGACCTTGAAAACTGGCGACCAGTATCACTATTGAACATGGACCACAAACTATTTACTAAGCTTCTAGCAAACCGCTTGACTAAATGGGCAGCACCACGCCTCAACCCACCTCAACATGGCTTTATCCCAGGGAGATCGCTTTGGAACAATTACAATGAGTTTCTGGAAACCCTGTCAGCTACCTCATCTCAAACTCATGGTTTTGTGGCGCTTCTGGATATGGAAAAAGCATATGCTCGAGTAAATTGAAGTATCTGGACGCCTCCTAACCCGCCTCCACATCCTACCACAAGCTAGGACATGGCTATCAGCGCTTTACGCACAGCTTCACACTACTGTCCTCAACAGGCTTTACTGCAGCGGTTATGGTTGACCAGGGTCTCCGGAAAGGGTTTCCACTGAGCCCAATTTTTTTCAACATAGCTTTGGATACTCTTCTAGCCCTACTCCAGGAACGACTAATGAATATTCAGGTTTGGGGAAACCCCCCACCCGCACCATAGCGTTTGCTGATGACACAGAAGTGACAGTTGGATGTAAGAAGGACCTAGACCTGGCCATGGAGGCCCTGGATTGCTACTCCAAGGCGTCAATGCAAAAGTTAATACTTCTAAACCGTTATAGTGCAAGTTGGTACCCCATCTTTTCCTCCGACTTTTGGTTTGAAACCTACCTGGGACACCTTTCGGCATCTAGGTGTCCTCAGACACCACAAGGGGTGTCAATCAAGGATAATGATGACCGCTTGCTTTGTGCAATAAACTCTCGTTTAGCTAGCTGGAGCTGCTGGCGTATCACTCCCCAGGGACGCGCCCTGATGGCGAATGTTTTTCTTCTATCAAAGCTATGGTTTCTCGCTCATGTCTGCCCCTTTACGGACAGTTTCTACACAAGGTTAAAATGTGATAATTAGCTGTTGGATATGGGGATCCAACCACCCACCCACAGCTCTGACCACAATATCCCAGCCCTGCAGTGAGGGGGGCCTAGGTCTTTTGGACACTAGGTCTCATGCCACTTCAATACTGATGGGGTCCCTTAAGCCCACCATTTGCTGGGATATGGCTCCAATGCCGAAATGGGCTCCAGCCTTATGCCAGGGTTTAGCGGCCTCTCTAGGGCTCCCACGAACCTCACCTACAACTGTGGGAGAGTGGCTAACAAACCATCCAGGCCACCGCCTCAAACCTTCATCAAGTTTTTACTGGAATCAGGCTCTCCTTGCACTTAAGAGAGCAGGAGTACGGGTGTACCACGCCTTCCCTTATAAAAGGAGTGGCCCTGGGATCAGCCCCTGGCATCACACCCTGGTCCACGATGGGAGGATTTTATCTCCCACCTCCACCCTCTGGACAGACCCACTATGCGGCCTTGTCTCCTGGAACTTTTACCCCCGCAGTGGAATGTGAACTCAAGGCGCTCTGGAAGGAAGTTACCCATCCTATTCTCTCAGCAAAAGTGTCAGATACACTGTGGCATGTTCTACACTGCTCATACAGGACAGGGGATCGAACTGGTCCCACCTTCCTGCACAAGGGTTGCCCACGATGTGCAGAGCTGACAGAAAACCATCTCCACCGCTTCTTTACTTGCCCCCTCATAGCCCCTTTCTGGAGCAAGGTCCGCGAACTTCTGTGAGCAGAACCCTGGGTAGCGCACCCAGTTCAGGACTTTATGTTCAAACTTTCACTCCCCAATTGCTCCTAATCATTAAGGGTCCTGGCATTTGGTGTAGTGATATGGACTTTTCATAATTCATATCCTTGCGCCGCTTTTGACTCCACTCTGTGGACGCTGCCCCATATGATCACTCACTTTCAGGGTTATTTTGAGATGTCTCTGAGAGTATTTACCATTTTTCCATGAGCCAATAGGTCAGTTTATGTGGACACCTGGCTCTGGAAAAGTTTTCACCCACCCTTTCTTGACACCTTTCCTTACCCCTGCCTTCGCCTCAAGCTTTTAGGAGCACAGGCATGATTAAATAAAGATCGGTGTATCCCCCTTTAGGTTGGGACCACCTAGTGTTAAATTCAGAAAGCTGTGTTATTAAGTGTCAAGCCCTCACAAACCTTTACACTCGCCATTTTTCAATAGATGGTGCTCACTACAGGGGGTTTCAGAGCTGAGGTTGTCTCTTAATAAGGATTTAAAAAGTTTTAGTATCAAACATTTTTAGTGAAGGGGGAAGAATTCAAGTTAAAGTTTGGTGGGTTTAGATCCCCCAAATGAGTGGAATTAGATTTTGTTGGGATGGAGACCGCTGTGAAAAATCTATGAGTCAATACATGATCTCATTAAGCAGCAAAATGATGACAAAGAAAATATTGCAAAATAGCAGCTGCTATAAGGGGGTATGAAATTTTTTTATCAGGATGAAGAAAATTGCGTTTGGGACGAGTTAACAGGACTCAAAGCTTCAGTTTTGACTCTATATTTATTAAGGAATATGAGGTCCTGATGAGGAGAGTCCATCTCATGGAAGGTATTATGATGAAACAGAGTCAGACATATTATATGAAATCAAGTCATGCTAAAAGTAGAATCTTTAGACAAAATTCTGGTAAACTTCGCCATCTTAATAAAGTGGTAGATGAATTTGGCGGAAGAATTAGAAGTTTTAAGGTATGGAAGGTGAACTGTAGAAATAGGATAGGACCATACTTTTGGCTAGCCAAGATGGAAGGGACCCCAGGCCATTGTCAGCAAAACACCAACTGTGGAGCTGACCTGTTCGGGTATGTTTACTCATCCAGTGTTGAGGGCCCAGTTAAATCCAGTAATGGAAGTCTGAGATTAAGCCTAAGAATCTGGTATTGTATCTTGTATGGCGTCCCACATTAACAGTGAGAGGTCTTAGTTAAAGGGGAACTATCATTATCAATTACTACAGAAATATGTGGATTTATGTCAATTCCAAAATTTTTTGAGATCAAAAGAACAATTACTCGCGTTTTAGATTTTTTTGAGATGACCATGAGAGAATGTGGAGACATATAAAAGTCTGTAATTGTGACAGCTTTCAATTTGTATGCAGCCACTTAAACATTTGCAGGAATGTGAGGCCATATTTTCCAACAAAGTTGCCAAACTATCGACTATGGTTTGTTAGTCCCATCTTCAAGCCCTTGGACAAGTCCAATCTTAATTGTGGAAAAGAAAGATGAATTCAACCAAAATGTCAGATATTACCTGCCATGGAAAATTTTAGCTGATGTAGTTTCCTCAAGGTCTTTGTAATGCACCAGCAATATTACAACAAGTGATGGATATTGCGTTAGTTGACTTGAAATTGTTTCACGTTCTATCTACCTAGACGATATTAATGTTTTTGACTGCATTCTTACATATCTCCTTGAACACTTGAGAAAGATTTAATAAACTAAATGCCACAAATTTTAAAATGAAACCTTAAAAATGTCGCTTCTATATAAAGGAGAATACTTCAGCTTCATCATTGATGAAGATTAAGTATGCCCTCAAAAACCTATGTTGAGGCAATCTAGTTTATGTCACAACTCAAAATTTTCTTGAGATATGCAGTTATTTTTAGAAATGGTCAGCTATTATTGCCTGTTCATTAAGAACTTTTCCTCCATTGAAAGCCACTTTACAGCGGTTAAAGGATTCAAGAATGGCTATGCCTGTATTAAGGAAGCCCAGAACACCTATAATGCTCTTGGAATGAACTTGATAAATGAAACTAATATCGCAAAAACCAAAATTTTAATTTTTCATTCAATATTCAACCTGATGCATCCTTAATTACAGTGGTACCCTGTTAAGTCAGTTAGATAAGGTCTACAATGAAAATCCTGTTGCAGATGTGAGCTGTACTCTAAGCAAGCAGGAGCAATACAACATCATTACCAGATGTGAATACTTTGAAGAATTATAAACCTTTCAAAATTTACTCTAAATAACCACAGAGTCCATTTTATGGTGGTAACTGAGCATTCCTCTCTAATATGGCTACATAACTCAGAATAGCTTGAGGGGAGGTTGACCCATTGGGCTCGAAAAATTGCAATTATATGGTTTTTAGATCATGCACTAAGCAGGTACCACACATCAAAATGCTAATATATTATCAGCGTCTTCCAATGGTCCTGGTTCTGCAAAATGAAGCAGACAATTTATATGAGCATATGCTTAGTGAAGATAAACAAGACCAACCACTAGAATACAGCAAGCATTGAACAAGGCGATGGAAAACACAACGGTGATTAAGGGTCCATTGTTAAAATAGTAATTGAAAAATCCCTATTATTGTTAAAGCCATCTGTTGAACAGTAATCATCAATGCAGAGCATAAATTAACTGGGCACAAGGCATACTAAAAACAGTAGAGCAGATTTATTTTAACATTTCCTGGGAATCCCTTATTTTTGTTGCCACGAAATTCTTGCTGTATGTTCAATGTGTCAGTGTCACATGACACAATTGAGGGTACTCATTGTAGGGGTATTTCTTGGAGTGTGAAGGCCAGAAAGATAAAGTTGGCTGGTCTCTCTGACCTGTAGCATACCTTAGACCAATGATGGGTACAGGAAAGATATGCTCAAGTTGGTCCTGGGGGTGTTCATGATGGTTGATCCAGTGTTACATCAAGGGTATTAAAGCTCACCCGCTTTGTTATTAATATTTGAGGTTGTTAATGTTGCTTGAAAAAGGGGTTTCAAAACCTATTCCTTTTAGAATTATGCTAAACTCTGGAGAATTCAGCTACACTTAATAACTAAAGTTCAGATTTACTCGAGCTACAGTACTATGGCTGATGGTGATGTGCCCTTATTGGTTCATTTAGGCTTAGTACAACACCCAAGAGATGATGATTCTCCCACTAGTGTCTATTGGTGATTTCCCAAGACCAGCCTTCTTTGTTGTTCAACTTGATTTAATATATACCCCATTAATCTGACGTTTTTTGTGAAGAGTCCCTTGGGTGGACCTGTGTGCAGATCTCCTCAAGGAGGTCTTCAACAACTTAGGTCATTTTATTTTATCAAAATTAAAAATGGAATCTGGTGCACACCTGGGCCATTCAGGTCCCCTCCAGATCAGTACCCAAGCACCCTGACACCAATCTGCACTTGGTTATGAATTCCTCCTTGGGTTCCAACCAAATCTTGTCGTTTCTTTGTTATCTAGTTATTTATACTGTGTTTTATAAGTTTTCTTGGGTCCTATCTGCTTCTGCACCTTCAGTGGTTCCCTTTTCCCAGTTTTACTAGCGACTAGCCCAATGTGGTTGGCTGTGCACTCTGCACCACCTCACAGGGAATGATAGAATTATAGACACCCTCTTGACATTAGTTGACCAACCTTTTTCTATATATGCATGTATCTTATCTGTGTAGAGCTTTCTTTGAGTGTGAATTGGGTGCGTTATCCATTTCTCACATCTCTATGTTGCTCAGCACAGTATTCGTTTATATTATTGGTAGTGCGTCTTATCATTATTCTTGCTACCAAAAACTGGGAAGTGCCCACCCTTACTGCTTGTACCTGGTGGACTTAAACCTTTTGTGATTCTTTTGTTGCGATTACTGAACTTTCCCCACAAAATCTATTCAGAAATTCAACAGGCGCTTGCTATCTCTCGTCAGAAGCTTCTTTTATTAGTAACAATTTAATTGGTTCTTTTCCACTATCTAGGGGAATTAATTTGCTGTATCAGATGTCCCCTGGTGCAGCAGACTGTTTTTTTCATGGTGTTCTGTACAAAGCCACTTTTATGGAAACTGGTGGAGGGTTTGAAGCGTTTCCTGGACCAGCGTCTACTGGACGTGTCATCCTTACAACCCTTCTATGAGTTCTTTGCTCTGCGCCAAGTGGGCCGCCTGGTGAAAATATATTTAAATGAAATATGGTGACAGAGTCCAGACCCTACCTTTTTCAGACAGTGTTAAAGCGTCATTTCTCCATTCTACCTTGGTCCTCCAGCAATAAACGCCCCGGTATGGTAAGCTCCCATTTCCAACTTCAACCATCTAATTAAAGCTCTATGGAGAGATTTCCCAGCACCAACCAGAAAGGGTCCAGGTAATTTTTCCGTCGTTGTTTCACCCAGGAGACCCTATAATTAAGGGCCCTAGAACTCGTGCGTGCCTTTGAAAAAGCAGGAATCTTTTCCTTCCATTCATTTTGTTTTGGCAGAAATCAAAGTCAAACAGGGGTTTATCCCCAAGTGTTTATAAATGATTCAGCTTATTCCACCATGATGATGTCACCTGCAGTCTCCCATATAAATATGGTGCCTGAACTTATGGATTTTTCTTTGAATGATGAATGGCCTCCCACAGATTCTCCCTCCATTTCAGCAAAATTTGAGGGTTTGGATGATTTAACCTCATATGTTAAAATAAATCAGATATCCAATAGAATTTTCCATCCGCATCTTTTCCTGCAGCGCTTGCTGAATCATTACAGGAGGTCCTAATGGTGATTGCCTTGGATAATGATGAATATCTGGATATTAGATCAGGTAGGGTATTTAAACCATCAGAAAATGCGTTTCATAACGCAAATTTGTAAATTCAAATGAGCTGTTTATCAGCTCTTGTGACTAATCTAGAGCCTATTTCTGTGTACCAGATCACCCCTAAAAACCCGCACTTGACTTCCACCATGATTTTCAGGACTCAGGAGGTGGAGAAAATGTTGGTTTTACAATAAAAAATGTATATGCAACTTCTGAGGATGTGGTGGGGTATGTCCTTAATGGTGAGAGTGGCCAATTGTCCCTCTCCATTTTTTGATTCCAAAACTTAACCTGGTGTAATGATTATGCATAATGAAGCTTCTAATGGTCATTTTTTGGCGTTATCTGCTAAATATATAAAGACTATTCTGGTTATTTTTTTGTTTTCTGCTACACTTTCTTCCCATGTAAAGAAATTTAGCACACTATTTTGGTGGATACTGGAGCCTCTGAGAATTATTATTGACCAAGACATATCTAACTATTTTAAGTTGAACTACTTTCTTGGTGGTATGGTTAGTGGAGGGTCTCCTAGGGTATTCCCACGCTGAAGGTTCAGGGGTTGATGAATTAACAAGTTGGCAAGTACCATTTGGATGAAAACTTCTTGGAAATCAAAACCTCTTGTACCCAATTATTTTGGGTGTGAAATGGTGGCGCAAAGTTGATGTCAAAACTAACATGAAAGCTAATACTTTGGTGTTATCTCTGATAAATGGCTAGGAACTAGTCATCTCATGTTTGAGCTGACACTCAGGGCTCTTTCTTCCAATGGCCAAAGGTACAAACGCTCATCCTTGCACCTCTGCTGAAGCCCACTTTGATGGTACCCTTACTTTTCTGTCTGGTAGGGTTGTATCTAAATTTGATGCGGCTTTGTCCAGTGTATTGCCAGCTCATTCAGAGTTTATTTGTTAGTGCAAACTCAATGTTGATCTGGTGATTATCTCTTCTCCCATTTACCCTCTGACTATATGGGAGGAAGCAGTCTTAGACGTGTGGGTTAAGTAGCAGTTAGTTAAAGGCGCAATATTTCAGTGTACCTCTCCAGTATGCTCCATCGTGTTTTTTGTGGAGAAAGCAGATGGTATTCTACTCCCATGTGTAGATTATGGAAACTTAACAACTTCTCATTACATGTATGCATCCCATCTCCGTGGATTTACAGATTGCTCGCTATGTGGAGAAGGTTGGAGTATTCTCCAAGCTGGATTTCTTGATATAGTTTAATAAAATCTATATTAAGAAGGGCCAGGAGGCTCAATGCATTATGAACTAGAAAGGATATCTTTCAGTTTTGAGTCATGCATTTTGGGCTTAAAAATGCACCTGCTAATTTCCAACGTCATATTAATGCAGCTTTGTGGGACCTGTTGGGTGTGTGCGCGGTGGCTTACATGAACAGTATTCTAGTGTTGTCATCTAATCAAAAATAAGATGCAATATAATTGTGGCAAGTGGTGGAGCGTTTGAGGTCAGTCAACCTTAAGCTGAAAATCAGTGAGTGCAATTTCTTCAAATCCCAGGTTACCTTCCTGGGCAACGTCATGTTTGACCAAGGCCACATGATAACTCCAGAAAAGGAGAAGGCGAGCCACGTGTGGCCCACCACAACTTTAGTCACGGAAATGAGGAGCTTCTTGGGGATTTGTGCGTTTCTTAAAAAGTTCACACCAAATCTTTCTGTGGTAGAAGCGCCTTTGATATAAGCCAAGTGGGGCCAAAGTTCTCCAGTAGTCCTCAATTTTTTGGGATGCCTTCCAGGAGGTAAAGTGCACTCTGCTGTCCACATCTATCAATTGCCATTTAGATCCTGAGAAGGAGTTCATTGTGGCTACTGATACCTCCAACTTTGTGATAGCGGCTGCCTTGCAACAAGTGGGCAAATGAGGAGTGAAGCATCCTGTAGTATATTCTATAGGAAAATATTCCTGCTTGAGTTGAACTACGCCATTTATGACAAAATATTATTGGCAGTGGTGGAGGCGTTTACATATTGGCGTCATTATTTATATGGCTTTTACCAACCATTCCGCGTTTGTACAAACCACCTTGCCCTATTGTACTAACGCACCACTCATGTCCTGACCTCACAGCAAACCCACTGGCATGAGACTCTGGCCCAATTTGTGTTCTCTTATGAGTTTACAAAAGGCAAGGAGAATGGTTTGGCAGATGCTTTGAGTCAAAACCCTGCTTTAGTTCCAGATCCTAAGGAGGTGGAGATAAAAATACCCACTTACTAATTCCGCCAGGTAAGATTGTGTCTCAACTTCTCTCTTCCTCAGCCCACGGGCCAGCGTTTGCTCCTCTGGAAAATGCGGCGTAATGCAGTATGTTCAAAAGGTAGTCTTTACACAGCCCTTGTCAGTATACTATGGCCCTTGCCAAGAGCAAGTTAAATTAGGAGGAATCACCTGGGGTTTTCACGTTAAGGATGATATAGTGTGGTTTCAGGGGTGCCTATGGGTTCCTGCTAGACCACTCCGCTTGAAATCATCCAGGACCATCATGTTGGGTTTACTGTCAGTTGTCTGGGAAGGCGAAAACTTTGGAGCTGATTCACCGCATTGATAATTGGAAGGTTTAGCCTTACAGGTTGCCAGGTACTATAATAATGCCTGGTCTGCAACCAGATGAAGCCAAATCACCAGCTCCTTGCAGAGTTGTTGGTGCCAGTCCACAAGGCCGAAGACCCCTGGACTTCCTTATCTATTGATTTCATTATGAAGTTGCTTGCGTCTGAGGGCTATGATGCAATCTTGGTAGTAATGGACCTATTTGCTAGTTTGCCCATTTCATTCTCTGCAACACCATAGCAACCACGGTGGAGATGGCTAGGCTCTTTATGTCTCATGTGTTTTCCCTTCATGAAGTGCCCCAGTAGTTAATTAGTGATCATGGTCCTCAGTTTACATCTGTATTTTGGGAAGAGTTGTGTAAGACTATTTGGATTCGTCTATTTCATTCTACTGCCTACCACTCAAAATCTGATGGGCAAAAAGAAAGATTGAATCAATTCCTGGAACAGTTTCTGCGGTGTTATACGACTGAGGATCATTCAGATTGGGCTTCCCATTTTCCCATGGCCCAATTTTGCTATAACAACGCCCAACGTGCATCCATTGGGAGTTCTCCTTCTTTTCCAATTATGGGTTTAACCTTTCATTCAACATGGAGCCCAGCTGTGGATACAAAATGGAAGCGGTGGTGGCCTTTGCTAAAACCATCAAAAAAATACACAACGGGGTTACCACAAATTTGGATGCAGCCATGAAAGCTTATAAGTAGTATGCCAATGGTAGAGATGTTTGTCCCTATGTACAAGGAAGAGGATCTCGTAATTCATGATGCTTAAAATATCCCACTCAAGCAGCCATGCAAAAACTGTGTCCAAAGAGGATAGTGCCCTAAAGCATTGTCAGAAAAGTGGGCCATGCCTCATACCAGTTAGATTCTTCCCCATTATTCAGGATCTCTGAAGTCTTCCATGAAAGCAAACTAAGTTTTTTGAGGGCCCCACCAGAGACTCTAGAGGCATTACATCGATGGTGCACTAGAGTGGGAAGTGGTTGAAAATTGTAGCCTCTCGCCATGTTAGAAAAAGTTTTGAGTACATGGTGTCATGGATGATTTGATGCGGCCAAGAACGGTTGGGTACCAGCATGCTATGCATCCATTTTAACACCTGATTAGGGCTTTCCATGAGCAGTTTCCTGAGGCAGCAGGGCCCAAGCCTAAGCAAAATATCGCCGCCATGAAGCTGGCCCCTGGTAACAAGAACTTTTCCCTGTCTGAAGCCCCTGGAGAGGGTGGAGCCCCAACATAATGTTAGGGTAAAGTTATGGTTAAATGACACAATTGAGGGTACTAACCGTAAAGATAGGGCTGGGAGTGAGGAGGCTAAAAAGGGTAAAAGCAAGCCTCCCTAACCTGAAGCATACCCTGGACTAACGTTGGATACAGTCAAGATATGCACAAGTTGGTCCTGGGATTGTGCGTGATGCTTGGCCCAGAATTACATTGAGGGCATTAAAAAACACCATCCTTATTACTAATCAGGGCTGTTCATTATGGTTAATTGGTAAACAAAATTTTGAAACCCGTTCAATCTAAAAGATTGCTTAATCAGAAAGAATTTAGGTACAATTATTAGCTTTAGTTTAGACCTACTCGAGCTACAGTACAAAGGCTGATGAAAATGTGCGCTTATTGGCTAGTCTAGGCTTAGTACCACTCTTTAGAAATAATAATTTCCCCCTAGCGTTCATCAGTGATTTATTTAGACCTAAAACTTCTTAGTTAGTCAATTTGATTTTTAAAACCACCCATAAGCTTTACATTTTTGCGAATGCTCACTTGGGTGGACCAGTGCGTGGACCTCCTTGAGGAGGTCTCCACCAACATAGGGCAACTTTTATCAAAATTACAATGAAATCTGTTGCACACCTGGGTCATTCTGGTCCCCTCCAGATTGAGGCACTCAAGCACACTGACACTGAACTGCACTTGGTTATGGAATCCTCCTTGGGATCAACCAATTTTTGTCATTTTTTTGTTATCTAGTTATATATAATATGTTGTATAACCTGTCCTTGGGTCTCTTTACTATGGAACCTTCTGAGTTTCCTTATCCCAATCTTACTAGCGACTAGTTCCCTTGTAGTGTGGCTGTGTATCCCGCACTACCTCTCTGGGAATGAGAGAGTTACAAAAACTCTCTTGACACTACTCAGTGAAAAGTCCATATAGCAAACTGCTGATGACTGCATCAATTGCGCACAAAAGGTGGAGTAGTTCTGGAGCCAGAGGGGCTCTCATATGGTAAGGTGATGTATTGGTCCTAGCGTTGGCTGACCACCACATAGCTCTAATCTTCTCCGTTGTAAAGACCAGGGTCAAAGGGGATGATTACAAATCTCAGGGTTTTTAAAACTGGTATTCTGGCAAATCAGATACTTAAGATCCAACGTTACTAACTATGACAATGTGTATGGAAATCCTCATAACTGACGCTTTTTGTCAATCAGATGATGTCATATTTATATTTCTGAAGAAGTTGTTATTGACAGAAAGCATCACAAATGACAATAACAAACCAGATTCTGCTGCTATAAAGAGGCTGTACAAGCCTCTCAGAAATTGTGATTTGATGGTTCAGATGCTGCTGAAACTTTGTTAAATATTAAACATTTATAATAAGATTATCAACAAAGGCTCAGGCTTTGAGAACAATTTGAAGCAAAACACTAAATGCAAAAAAGTTTCGCTCATTGTAAAGATTCCATCCTAAGCTCTAGATAGGGTTTAGATGAGGAAATCAAGAGTCTAGAAGCTTAGATTGTACTACCATAGAGAAGTTGTCTGAAAATCTACAGAGAAAAAGACCTGCTTTCCAAGTTGAAATAAAATAAACTGGCGAAGTTGTACAAAGCATCTTCAATAGTTATAGTCATATAATAAACTCAATAAATTTCAAGAATAAATTTTAAGATTTTTAAAGCATTTTATTAAGAAAGCTGGGGGAAACTTCTCATGGACTACACTTTAGACTTTTACAAGACCATTTTGTCCTTGTATGCACATTTCAAAGGGTATTCCTTCTTGCTTGGCACTAGTAGATCCTCACTATGGCCCAAAATTACATAATCAAGAGTTTTTAAAGCATGGATTTGGGATATTAGCACAGCAGGGTTACTGTAAGTCCAGGGGAACGTCCCCTTTTCATAGATCAGAAAAGTTTCCCTTTCCCAAATAAGAAGGGTCTGAAGAGGGCGGCTGTACCCCTCATCACCCAGGGCGACCTCACCCATGTGGTAGACGAGCACTGGGTTAAGCATTCCCTCTGAAGATTCCTCCCCTGGTTCCTGTGCTTACCTCTGCCAAACTTGTCCACAAAATTGAGGAGATCTGCGCCAAATTTTATAGAATTGAAGAAAAAATGTCCAAAATTAATGGGAATTAAGCTCAACAATTAGAAAACAAATGTTTGGAAAGAGGCAATTAGAGAATTATTGGCCATAATCACAGACGACATTGAGCCATCAAGTTATACAATCACCATTGCCAAATCCCAACAAAATATTTGGGGATTGTTGCTGATGATTCAAAACCCCTAGTTCAAAAATCAGGATTTGCACCCAACACAAATCATTTGTCAAACGAACGCCCCAGTGACTGAGCACGGGCGGGTTGGCCATCCTGAACATGTTTCCAACCAATTGGGGCCGCCCCAATGTGAGGTGGCCCTGGGGGATTCCTATTGCCCATTGGGCCAGACGCCGTCGCGCTAACTGACATAAATGCAGTTGAGCATCAGTCCAGGCCTTCACGGATGTAATTATAGTGACTCATACTACCATCAAATCTTTTGATGTCAGTTCTAATTAAAATTATCCACCCCATCACCCAATAAATTCGCTGGGATATGTCAATTTGAGGGTCACAATTCCTGCTTTGACCCACTACCAATAAAACACTATTTAATCGTTTGCATTGCACAGAGAAAATTGATGGTCAATTTTCTTTATTATCTTTCCAATAAAATTTTTACCCAAACTTTATCTTTTGTACTTAAAACTAAACTGACCCTTCAACCTGTATTCCAAAAACCCTCAGGGTTTATGGCCATGTGCACCTGGTACTTTGCTAGGTGTCTATGCATTATTTGAACTCATTGTCAATCAATGGCCAAATATATTCCTGGTTCCATAACCGTCATACCATAGGCAGTGCCACTGGCATTCAGGTTTGCCGTTTGGATGCTTCAGAACTTAGTCTGGCAGGCCAGTCTAAAAATAACTTGCTGTTTGCTTGACAGTTACCCTTCTTGTGTTCACTTGTCTGAGCCTCCTACCCACCTGCTTTGTGGTAGTTTTCAGGACACCATCTGTCACAGTATGCCAATGTGCTTTAGGATACAAGTCCTCATACAATGCAATCCTTCGCGGGGAGGTCAACTGAGTGATGAGTTTTTTGTCAAAAAAGGAGCATAATGTGACAAAAAATGGCAGAGGTAACGAAAGATAAAGCCAGCATCAAAATTTGGATGGCAGGAACAATGGTAGTAAGGTCAGGGTGCTCTTCTATGCTGGGGTTTATAGCAGGGTTTCTACTAAACATGTCTGGCAAGACATTCAAAGTCACTTCACAAATTAATATTTGAAGTTAAAATTGCATAGATCATGGTATGTGTAGTCCTGACAATGGACGAGCTTCTGGGGGCTTCTATAATATATCAGGAACTAATATCAGTACGCACATTGTTCTCATGCTGAACACTTTGGAGTAGTAGTGCCAGTGAGTCAATGGCCAAGACACACGCTGCCAGTTTATTGTCATAAATTGTCCAGGCCTGCTCAGTGACTAAAACTTCTCAGAAAAGCAAGCAACAGGATGCTCAGCCCCATCATAATATTGAATGAGTACAGCACTCATGGCAACTGAAGATGCATCACAAGCCACAGTGAAGTTCTTAGATGCGTCAGCGTGCTTGAGGACTAGAGCGGTAAGGAAAGCCTCCTTAGCATAGTCAAACCCCTGTTGGCATTTGGGTTTCCATTTTAAGGGTGTAACTTTCAGTCAGTGAATTAAAGGGAAATGCTAGTTAGGCAAGAGCGGGGAAGAATTCTTGAGAAAGATCTTTGTCTCTAGGAAGCTTTGATGTTTTTTTGAGTAGTAGGGGTTGACCATGATTGAATTTCTTCCAGCTTACATGGGTGAACCGCATAGCCATCTTTTAAAACTAGGGTTGCTAGGAAAGTCACCTCCTCACAAAAATAATTCGCATTTAAAGGGCTTCACAAAGAGCCTAGCCCTATAAATGTCCCCATTTTTCTTCCAGATTTTTGGTTTATTGCTCAAGAATGATAGAATGAATTAAAATTTCACCATATAGGCAACAGCGCAGGAGAAGCGGAGCTCACCTAGGACATAATCTATTAGGCGGTTAAAGGTTTCTAGTGCGTTCTTCAAGACTAATGGCATTATTTTGAACTAAAAGATTACCCTCTTTGTACATATGGCAATGAGCCCCTCATTTCCATGCTTGACTCTTAATTGCTTGAGAGCATTTACCAAATTAAGCTTTGAGAAAACCAGAGACTTGTGATTTCCTGAGATATAGATTATTCTAGAGGGAGGGGGTAGGGGTCTGGAGCTGTCACAATATTAATATGCACATAATCAACACATGATCGCAGAATTCCAACTTTCTTCTGTGTGAAGACAATGGGGAAGCTTCTCTACAGTCCAACCTTTCTCCAGCATGTCATATATCTATACATTTAAAGCATTGTCCTCTTCCAATGTGTGAGGGTATAATGGGCATTTATCTTGAAATTATGCATCATTAGTTTAAATACTAGATCATACTCTGAACAAGGTGTGATTATAGTAGCAAGGCTCATTTCAAATATTTCTTTGTGTGGGGCAAGAAATGATAGGATATCTTGTGGACGATCCATGGGGAAAGGAGCTGGAGGTAAGATAGGGCTCAAGGAGGCCACAGGAGAAAGAATTTCTTTTAAAGGAAATTCCCCACTGAACTCATTATTGGTGAAGTAAAGAAAGTTACAATCAGATGATATTAATTTTTGGCGGCACACCAGCCTACACCAAGGATTACAGGATATAACAAATCAGGAACAGCTTATAAATGATCGCAGAAGCAGAAACAATGAACAAAGAATCGTAATGGATGATACAAAGTGTGACAAATAATAAACTGAGAGTATGCGCCCATTATTGGAAGGGCACAGAAAATCTATATTTAGATCATGTGCAATTCTAAGGTCAATAAAGATAACAACCGCTTCTGTATCCAGGAGCGCCGGCACAGTGACCCTGCTTGTCCATAATAGAAGTTAATAGAAAAGTAAAATAATCCTGCTCCTTATAGTTAAAAAGAGAGTGAAAGGACCATGGAAGAATGTTATGGTGATTAGAAACCTTTTGATAACTGGCCGTTTATTCTTTCTTTCTCTAATTACAGTAGCTTTCTCTAAAAAGATTTGATGACGGGCAGGATTCAGAGATAAACCCCAGCAGTATACATCAAGGGAGAAGGAATCCAAGCTTTGTAGTAGATGAGATTTCAACAACTAGGAAAAAATGCATTACCTAGATCAAATAGAACGGTGGAGTGTGTTGAAATGGATGGCTAGTTTGATATCTGGGTTCAAGCTAAATGAAAGATGACTGGCTAAGTAAACTGGATATCTCAACTCCAGTGAATGGTCCAGTATACCAAGGCTCATCAAAACTAGTGTTCTTTGATTAAGGTGATAATAGGTTAACATGAGTAAAAAGTGGTTCAAAAACATACTAAAGGCTTCCATAACTAGCCAGGAGGTTGTAATGGGGGCAACCGTAGGTTGTACTAGGGCAACCCCCATATGTGAGAGAGTCAGAGAATACAACAACCCCTCAGTAACTCACGAATTTTCACTATGGGGTGTGAAAGGACTATAATAAAATGGGAACTTAGACCATGCAGAACACACCAAATTTTTGATTTATTAGCAGAGTAGTTTTAAATTAAGTAGATCCACAGTATGTCCAGTGTATTGAAAGACAAAGTCAGGATGGTTGAAGAATGTACATTCTGCAATAATGTGGAGAATCAATAATTTGTGATCTGTGATATCTCATAAAAACGCTTAAATAAAGTGTGGATTGCAGTATGTATACTGGATACCATTTTCTACCAAGAAAATAGAGGGTGAGATCAAACTTCATGATATTCAACTTTAAAGCAGGGATGTTTTAAAAAATAAAAGGGAATGAAAAATAAACTTACAACCTATATAAATGAGGGCAGTTGCACATATAGTGGAGCTGGGATAGAAGAGTATAGAGCTTTAGGGATAAACCCTCTTCTTGGCACCCTAAATCGCAGTCTGGGCTTTGTGCAATGGAATGAGGAGGAAGGCATTGGAGGTCTCAAATTAAATCATAATTTTTTATAGCATGTCCACTGAATCAGGGAAAATCTAGCGGAATGCTACTAATCTTGAACAGAATTTTATGGATGGTTATATTAAAAACACCAGTTCCTCTGGAACTCATGAAATTGATATACTTTATTATACTAACAATGGTGGCGATATGTATGATCCTTAGGTTTAATCCATGATCCAAACTATTAATAGTAACATGATCTGACTTTTTTGATGAGCTAGGGGTCATATGAGGATATGGGTGGGGTGAGGCTTTTTTGAATATCATCAGTGACCAGGCCACTCCTAAGATGGGCCTAAGGTCTTCCTTGAGGGTCCTAAGCTGAATCACCTCTCTGCGCAACCTTTCAATTATTTTCACCAGATTAAAGAAGGAAACGGATGAAACTAAGAGAGATCCTCTAGGAACCAGGGAAGTAACTCACCGCTAATTACCACATGAGCTAAGCCACTGATATAAGAGAAAGTCATACTGGGGTATCAGCTGTTTAATAGTTCTTTGTGGGAATTGCTCACAGACCAGCTGGAGGGGCTGGTCATCTGGCTTACATTAAGTGTCTGATAAGTACTTTGATCATTTATTAAAAATTTATGGTAATCAAATCCAGCTGACTAATTAAACGTATGTCTCATTGATTTTTGGTGTTTTTATTAATCTAAAAGGTGCAATCTATAAAAATTCTACTGATTGGGCATTTTAATATCATAAATATGGTATGGAAATTTACCTGTCATTAGCTTAGATAATTTTTTTAGAAATCTGTAGATCTATACTTCTTTTTTTAGCACTAGTGGTGCTCAACCCAAATGGGGAGCTGCCACGCATCTTTATTTATGAATGGGCCATACAAAGGGATATTTAGAGTTAAAAATCCTAATATGGCACCTCAGCTAACAGCCTAGGAAGCCATATCAGAAGGGGAGGAAGCTTTGGGGAAACTTTTTCTGGCGACTGCTTTAGATGGCGGACCATGGTGGACAGAATTGGGGTGGGAGCATCAGCGACATGTGGCATAAGGAGGTATAATTGTGGGTTTCTTCGTTTATGAGGCCAGAGATGTCCATCACCTTAACATATTGAATAATTTGATGCTCAGCAAAAGTGATGAGAGCCGTCACACAAGTGAAAGACTTGATATTCATGCTTTTGGGATAATTGTAGTTACAAAAGAGAAATTTTTGCTACATTTTTTTTAGTACTAGATGGTGAAATTTTTGCTACATTATTGTTGTAGATATATACTTCTATCCATGTGATACCTAGGTTTTCAATCAAACCAAACTTCACAGTTAGCTTTAAAAGTTATAGATTTCTCATTTATAAAAAACTTCCATCTTCTTTAATTTATATTTTGGTTGAATTTATATATGCCGTTGTATTGCACTTTTGTTATAGCCATGTAGTGTTGGGTTGGTCTAGTTTATTGCTACTACTTAGGGTCATGAAGCCACAAGTAGTACTAAATCTAACAAATATTGGTGCAAAAATGACATGCTATATGAAAGAAAAACCATAAAAACTTTTTAAAGTGTTAATGATAGCCTCATATCTTATATCTTAGTATAAGAGGTAAATGAGTGAATTTAGTGGCATGACCTCATAATAGCATAATTGCAACTATACTAAACTTACATTTTAGAAAACTTTTCTTTCTCGTTGCAAACAATTTTGCAACCCATTCAATTCAAGATTAAATCCAGTTTGATAATCTCATAGAGGGGATTAGTCTGCGCCCATGTCTGGGAGCAGTTGGGCAAGCAAAGCAAGAGGAGCAGGCGGAAGGCCCGCGGCCTCTAACATTCAAAAATGCCCCGGAGAATCTGGCGGAATAGAAAAAAATTTAAAAAAACTGGTGGTCACTATTTCCCCAGAGATACTCGCGTGGCAAGCATGATGCAACCAGTACATCAATACGCCACATTCCCAGCCACTTTCGTCGGTGGAATTTAGAGTCTGTGTGTATCTGGACATCCAAAAAATGGCCCTATGGGAAAATTTTGTGAAGATGTACACAAAATTTTCCTGACCGCGGTGTACGTTGCACCTCACTCCATGTCGCACGGTTGGCTGGACCTAGGTTTTGAAAGCAAAATAGCAGCAGACGAGGCTGCAGCGGTGCGCGTAGTGGTTGACCTCCCCAAAGGGTAATGGGTCGATGAAACTAAATGCACCAGATGGACAAAATTGAACCAAATTTTCCTCACGTTTGACTTTTTGCCTACTACGGTAAAATGTGACATTTTGGAGCAACACCTGAAAGATAGTCTCGCCATATACAGCGAAATACAATCTTTTGAAATGCAACATTTCACGCTGATGCCACACCTGTGCACCGGCAAAGCCATCGCAGTTCTGACCCCATCTGAGGAGATCGCGAAGGACCTAACCCAGATCCCGCACTCCACCTTTATTAACATCGCAGGGCACACCACCCACCCATTCCGGGTAACCGTGGACAGTGCGCCCCCCATTTGCACCCACTGTGATGCGTTCGGCCATAAGGCACACACGTGCCCCATTAAAGAGGGCGTTACATTCCAAGAGCACCCCTTGGCGGCCATGGCCAGCGGAGAGGCGCACTATGAACCAACCGCAAGCACCAAAGAGGCCTTCCTGTGGGGAGCACAAGGCTGCTACCTATTGGTAAAGCCCATCTCCCTGCAGGAGCAGAAGAAGGCCAAGCAGGTCCATAGGACTGCGGCCAAGGAAGCGGCCAAGGTCACCACCACCATCCCACACTCACAACGCCAGGAGGACATGGAGACCTTCGCAGCGGAAGCAACTCGGGAATCCATCACCCAATCAGATTGGGAGGCCCAAGCTGAACGGGCCACTCAATCCGAGGATCCAATGGGAGATTCGATCTCACCCAATCGCTGCACCCAAGCCCCAGTTGAAACCGACTTGGGACCTATCCCAACCAAAAAAAAAAAATTTTTTGCCCCACTCGACGGTGCACCAAACTTATCCGCACCGAAAAAAATTCGTCTGACGTCGGGAAAACAAAAAGTGAAGGCCAAAGCCAACGCGACTCTTTCTGCAAAAATTAACAAAAACCCCGATAGCGTTGCTGCTAATACCCGCGCTGCTGTGAAAGCCCGTGGGGACCTGGAAGAGGCTGGTGGGCCAGGGGCCCACCCCCTCACACCTAAGGTGTGATGGGGGAAACCTTCACTCTAGGGATGCTGAATATCGCTGGACTCAAGGCCTCCCCATCCTGGGCTAGGAAACTGAGTTTTTTACAAAATAATTTACCCGTGGATATCCTGGCCATCCAGGAAACCCACTGTCCACGAGGTTCTGAGGATGCTTGGAAAACAATGCTCCTACCATCCCTATCCTTTTGGTTGAAGCACTGTGGGGTGCTAATTCAGAAAAACAATTTTCTCAAATTTATATCTTCAGAAACATTCCTAAATGACTGAGTGCTCATTGTCACCTTCTCTTAGGCTGATGTTGCACACACAATTGTCAACATTTACGCCCCAAACGGTGCACAAGAGCGTCGGGAATTTTTCTCATCGGTCAAATCCCTCCCACTACCCCCCGATTCTTTCCTAATCGGTGACATGAACTGTTGGCTAACCTCACCAACGGACTGGTGGCCGCCCTCACCCCACGCCCCACAGGGTCATGTAGAACTACGCGTTCTAAAAGCCACCCTTGGGTTAATGGATGCGCTGCCATGACATGCCCCACTGCTCAAAAACATGACGCATCCCCACATCCACAACAGCCAATTAAGGTCCATGACCCGCATTGACCTTATTCTAGCGCCAGCGAAATTCCAACCCCACATCTCCCACTTCAAAACAATGAAAACGGAATTCTTCGACCACCGACTGGTCTCGATAACATACCACTTACCTGTCATAGTTGCAAAGGCCCCATATTGGTGCAAAATCCGCCCCACAGAGCTTGCGTCGCCAGGATTTTCCATGTGGGTGGAAGAGGCAACTTTGGCAAAATCGTTTGTTGCACCGTTTTGCGCGGACCCCATTTCCACATGGGCAACTTTCAAAAAAGATACCATCTGCCACTATCGCCATCTCTCATCCAGATGCTCATGAGCCACATCGGCGGTTATATTGCGCGCACTGGCAGAATTGACCCACTTGGAGTCCAACATTCCAGCCTCAGGATATAGCCCTGCATGGGGCCAGAAGTGGGCGGAGGCAGCAGCACACCTCAACGCACTTGAAAGGCAACACAAACATCGGGTTTGTGTCCAATACAGGGCCACACACATCATTAAAGGTGACAAGTGCACCGCATACTTCTTCAAAAAAAATTTTGCACCACGCCAGAGTGTGGCCTGCACACAGGTGCGAAGATCGGATAATTCTATCATGGACACACCGGCCGAAGTGGCAATCGAAATGCAAAGATATTACTCCAAGTTATACCGAGCTGAACCAATTCAGCTGGCCGAAATGGCGGAATTTCTTGACAGAGCTCATATCTGCACCGTTTTCCAATACCCAGAAATAATGAATTTAATTACTCCAAACGAATTATGGACTACCATTTGCGGTGCGCCAAACTGAAAATGCCCAGGCCCAGATGGCATTCCATATGAGTTCTACAAAAAATATTTTAAATATATATCCCCATTGCTGCTAGCCTCACTCAACCAAAGCCTGTTGGAAACGCGCCTCCTACCAGGAGGACATGAGGCTTTTACAGTCACACTCTTCAAGAAAGGGGATAGGCTAGACTTAGCCAACTGGCGCCCCATTTCTCTAACAAACACAGACACCAACATTCAACAAAAATCATGGCTAACCATTTAGGGACTGTAGCATCTGCCACCATCTCTCCAGAACAATTCGGTTTCATCCCCAGAAGGTCGATTTAGGATAACGTGCACTCTGTGGCTAATGTGTGTCAGTCCACAGCCTCTGGGGCACTTGTATTCTTGGACCAACATAAGGCCTATGATAGAGTAAACTGGGAATACCTCAGGGCCTGCCTCCATCAATTTCGCCTACCTCCTCGCTTCATCAACTGGGTGATGCTGCTCACGGAATCTGCAACAATAGCAGTACATGGCCCTGGCTTCCTAACAGAAGTAGTCCACCCTCAAAGGCCTGCGACAAGGGGACCCCCTGAGCCCACTCTTATACAACTTCAGCCTTGACCCACTACTGCGAAATGTGAATGCCCAACTCACTGGGGTCCATGTGCCAGGCCAAACCCCAGTCAAGATGATGGCATTTGCAGATGATTGCGTGGTGGGGGTGTCTAATAATAAAGATGCATGCGCGCTTGAAGCCCTCATCCAGGAATATTCCCGGGTAAGCAACGCGGCACTGAACGCCTCCAAAACCGAAATCATCCTCCTTGGTCGGTTTCAGAACTGCTGGGCCTCAGCAAGTAGTTCCAAACCCAGCCCATCTGCTCGCCCACGTCCACGCCTTACTAACTCAAAACACACCGCTCCACTGGTGCTCCCCTTTGTGCCGCGACCTACCATAGGACCGGTACGCCATAGGGTGTGTGGTTGGAGGCAGGAGGATACGCGTCAGCAGTAATGGAGGGCCATATACTGGACAACGTGACGAAGCGAATCGCCTCTCTCAGAGCCCACCCTACTACCCTCACTGGCAGGGTTGTTCTTGCCAACTCTATGCTCCTATCCAAAGTCTGGTTTGGAGCCCACGCCATCCCCTTCTCCCCAAGCTTCTTCAAATCCCTGTATGCTTTGCTACAAGGTTGGCTTTGGTCAGGCCGCCCTCCACCAGTAATGCTAGAGGTCATGTTTGGCCCTCATCATCATGGTGGCATGGGCCTACTTGACTTCAAAGCCCATGCCGCCAAGATCCTAGGCACCTGGATTGCGGCCATCACTGCTCCTACACTCCCATCCCAACACTGGTCCCGCGCGGCCCGCTCCAACTTCTCCCAAGCCTTGGGCCTCAACAACCCATCAAACCCCCACTCCCTGATGAAATACCTTGCATCACACACATCAGCCACAGGTCCTCACGGGACAAAAACCCACTACAAACGAATCCTACTCTCCATGCGAAGCCCAGAGTGGAGAATTCATATTAGTGGACATACAACCCAAAGAGGCCGCCCCTCTCCTCAGTTTACACAAGAGGTACAGGGGCTACCCATCCATGATGGCGTGATCCCCATTCGACCCTAAGTCCTATCCAGGGTGGACTACCTGGACATGATGGACATCCCTTATTCCACTGAGACCCAAAAGACTATCTGGAAATACGCACACCATCCTCTGTTGCAGCCTCAAGTCTGTTCCCATGTGTGGCGCTGCCTGAGGCGGGTGTATCGTACAGCTGAGCGCTCTAATGCTTTACACTCATCCTGTGTCGTGTGTGGCTGTATGGAACGCTGTTTCACCGCCTGGAGAAGTGCCCCACCTCTAAAGTAATATGGCGCGAAGTCCAACGTCTGCTAGGCCAGGATCAAACACATCCCTTCAGTCTGTCAAGAGAAATGTTTGCTTCATCAATGGCCTCCTCCCTCCCAACCTCCCTTCGTGCTCTGGTGGTTGCAATCGCCATGTGGACTATCCACACGATTGTCTTGGAAGCCATCGCCGGATCCATCCCCACCCCCCTGAAGCTGTCCACAGATTCCGGTCTCATTTGGTGGATCACTTTCAAGCGTGGATGTTTGGATATCTCCCACCACGTCGCCGGCAGCTAATCTCCTCCTGGTTCCCAGTCTGGTTCATCAAATCAGACCCCTTCCTCCACACGTGCTCAATAGTGGCTACGCCCCCTACACACGTTCCCTCCCCTTCCCATAAGTGGCGTTCCCGCTGGCAACAAGAGATAGCATCGCTTCTCTAGGGTGCCTCACCTGGTACTGAGTTTTGTCTTGTCTGAGTCATATTTGGAAGTGTCCGTCCCATGGTCGGCCTTCCCGCAATAAAATCAAAAAGCAATAAAATCAAAAACTTACATTTTAGGAAAAAAAAACGTTTCTCACTCGTTGCAATCACTTTTGCTAACCATTCAATTCAATTCTGAATCTAGTTTGATAAATCTCATAGAGGAGATTAGTCTGCGCCCATGTCAGGGAGCAGTTGAGCAAGTAAGGTAAGAGGAGCAGGTGGGAGGCCTGCAGCCTCAAACATTCGAAAATGCCCCAGAGAAACAGGCGGAATAGAAAAAAGTTTCAAAAAACTGGCAGTCACTATTTCCCTAGAAATCCTCGCTTGGAAAGCACGATGCAACCAGTACATCAATACGCCGCACTCCCAGCCACTTTCATCGGTGGAATACAGAGTCTGCGTGTTTCTGGACATCCAACAAATGGCTTTATGGGAAAAATTTTGTGGGGATGTGCACATTTTTTCCCAACCATGGTGTATGTCACACCTCATTCCATGTCATGCGGTTGGCTGGAACTAGGTTTTGAAAACAAGGAGGCATCAGATGAGGCTGCTGTGGTGTGCATAGTGATTGACCTCCCTGAAGGGCAACGGGTCATCAAAAAAAAATGCACTAGATGGACAAAATCCAACCAAATTTTCCTCACATTTGACTTCTTACCTACTAGGTAAAACGTGACATTTTGGAGCAACACCTGAAAGAGGGTCTCACCGTCTACAGCGAAGTACAATCTTTCAAAATGCAACGCTTTACGCTGATGCCACACCTGTGCACCAGCAAAGCCATCGCAGTTCTGACCCCAACTGAGGAGATCGTGAAGGACCTAACCCAGATCCTGCACTCCACTTTTATTAACATCGAAGGGCATACCACCTACCCTTTCTGGGTAACCGTGGACAGCACGCCCCCCATCTGCACCCACTGTAACGCGTTCAGCCATAAGGCACATGCATGCCCCACCAAGGAGGGCGTCACATTCCAAGAGCACCCCTCAGCGGTCATGGCCAGCGGAGAGGCGCATTATGAACCAACTGTAAGCACCAAAGAGGCTTTCCCATGGGGAGCACAAGGCTGCTACCTACTGGTAAAACCTATCTCCCCGCAAGAGCAGAAGAAGGCCAAGTAGGCCCGCAGGGCCATGGCCAAGGAAGCGGCCAAAGTCACCACCGCTATCCCACACTCCCAACGCCAGGAGGACATTGAAACCTTCGTGGTGGAAGCAAATTAGGAATCCACCAACCAATCAGATTGGGAAGCCCATACCAATTAAGCCACCCAATCAGAGGATCCAATGGGTGACTTGAATTCTCCTGATCTTTACAACCAAGCTCCAGTTGAAACTGACTTGGCCTTCAACCTAACTGAAAATTTTTTTTTGCCCTGCTCAATGGTGCACTAAACTCATCCGCACTGCAAAAAATTCGTCTGACGTCAGGAAAACAAAAAGCAAAGGCCAAAGCCAACGCAAACCTTTCTACAAAAATTAACAAAAATACCAATAGCTTTGCTTCAAACACCCATGTTGCTGTGAAAGCCCGTGGGGACCCTGAAGAGGCTGGTAGGCCCAGGGGCCCACCCCTCGCACCTAAGGTGCAAGGGGGAAACCTTCACTCTAGGGACGTTGAATATCGCCGGACTTAAGACCTCCCCATCCCAGGCTAAGAAACTGAGTTTTTTACAACACAATTTACCCGTGGATATCCTGGCCCTCCAGGAGTCCCCTGTCCACAAGGTTCTGAGGAGGCTTGGAAAACAATGCTCCTCCCATCCCTATCCTTTTGGTTGAAGCACTGTGGGGTGCTAATTCGGAAAAATAATTTTAAAAATCTTTATCATCGGAAACCTTCCTCAATGGCTGAGTCCTCATTGTCACCTTTTTGTGGGCCGAAGTGGTACACGCTATCATCAACATCTATGCCCCAAACGGTGCATGAGAGCATCAGGAATTTTTCTTGTTGGTCAAATCCCTCCTGCTACCCTCAGACCCTTTTGTAGTTGGTGACATGAACTGTTGGCTAAACACTCCAATGGACTGGTGGCCTTCCTCCTCCCACACCCCCTAGGGCCATGTTGAACTTCACATTCTAAAGGCCACCCCTGGGTTAATGGATGCGCTGCCATGGCAAGCCCCGCTGCTTGAGAACATGATGTGTCCCCACGTCCACAACAGCCAATTAAGGTCCATGTCCTGCATCGACCTTATCCTTACACAGGTGAAATTCCAACCCCACATATCCCACTTTAAAACAACAAAAATGGAATTCTCCAACCATCGACTGGTCTTGATAACCTACCACCTACCTGTCACAGCTGCTAAGGCCCCACGTTGGTGCAGAATCTGCTCCCCCTGAGCTCGTGTCACCAGGTTTTTATGTGGGTGGAATCAGCAACTTTGGCAAAAGAGTTTGTTGCACTGTTTTGTGCGGACCCCATTTTCACATGGGCAACTTTCAAAAAGATACCATCCACCAATCTTGCCACCTCTCCTCCAGACGCTCACGAGCCACATCAGCTGTCATTTCACGCGCTCTGGCAGAGTTGGCACACCTGGAGTCCAATATCCTGGCTACAGGATACAGCTCTGCATGGGGGCTGGAAGTGGGCGGAGGCAGCCACCCACCTCAACACGCTCAAATGGCAATACAAACATTGGGTTTGTGTTCAGTACTGGGCCAAATGCATCACAAAAGGTGACAAGTGCACCACATATTTTTTAAAAAATTTTTTTGCACCATGCTAGAGCGTGGCCTGCACACAGGTGTAAAGATTGGATGATTCCATTGCTGATACGCCAGCTGAAGTGGCAATCAGAAACACAAAATTATTACTCTGAGTTGTATCAATCTGATCAAATTCAGCCAGCCAAAGTGGCGGAATTTCTTAACTGAGCCCACATCTGCACCATTTCCTGATACCCAGAAATAATGAATTTGATTACTCCAAACGAATTATGGACAGCCATTCGCGGTGCACCAAACCAAAAATGTCCAGGCCCACATGGCATTCCATATTAATTCTATAAAAAGTACTTAAAATATATATCCCCACTACTGTTGGCCTCACTTAACTAGAGCCTTTTGGAAACAGGCCCCCTGCCAGGAGGACAAGAGGCCTTCACCGTCACACTCTTCAAGAAAAGGGACAAGCTAGACTTAGCCAACTGGCGCCCCATTTCTTTAACTAACATGGATACAAAAATTTTAACAAAATCATGGCTAACCATTTGAGGATTGTAGCATCTGCCACCTTCTCCCCAGAACAATTTGGTTTCATACCCAGAAGGTCGATTTGGGACAATGTGCACTCGGTGGCCAACGCGTGCCAGTCCACAGCCTCTGGGGCACTGGCATTCTTAGACCAACAGAAGGCCTATGATAGAGTAAACTGGGAATACCTCAGGGCCTGCCTCCATCAATTCTGCTTACCTCCTCGCTTCATCAACTGGGTGATGCTGCTCATGGAATCTGCAACAATGGTAGTACGTGGCCCTGGCTTCCTAACAGAAGTAGTCCGCCATCAAAGGGGCTTGCGACAAGGGGACCCCCTTAGCCCACTCTTATACAACTTCAGCCATGACCCACTACTTCGAAACGTGAATGCTCAACTCACTGGGGTCCATGTGCCAGGCAAGCCCCAGTCAAGATGATGGCGTTTGCAGATGACTTTGTGGTGGGGGTGTCTAATAATAAAGATGCACGCGCACTTGAAGCTCTCATCCAGGAGTATTCCCGGGTAAGTAACGCTGCACTGAACGCCTCCAAAACTGAAATCATCCTCCTTGGTCGGTATCAAAACTGCTGGACCCCTGCAACTAGTGTCCAGCCGGGCCCATCTGCTCACAAACGCGCTCGCCCAACCAACTTACCCCACACTGCCCCACTGGTGCTCCCCTTTGTGCCACGCCCTACCATAGGCCAGTCCGCCATCTGGGCGTGTGGGTGGAGGCAGGCAGATACGCATCAGCAGTAATGGAGAGTCATATTCTAGACAACGTGACGAAGCGCATCGCCTCCCTCAGAGCCCACCCTACTTCCCTTACTGGTAGGGTCGTTTTGGCCAACTCTATGCTCCTCTCCAAAGTCTGGTTTGGAGCCCACGCCATCCCCTTCTCCCCAAGCTTCTTCAAATCCTTGCATGCCCTGCTGCAAGGATGGCTATGGTCAGGCCGCCCTCCACAAGTACTGTTAGAAGTCATGTTTGGCCCTCATCAGCATGGTGGCATGAGCCTGCTTGACTTCAGAGCCCATGCGGCCATGATCTTGGGTACCTGATTGCGGCCATCACCTCCCCTACACTCCCCTCCCAACACTGGTCCCACGCGGCCCACTCCAACTTCTCCCGCGCATTGGGCCTCAACAATCCATTGAACCCCCACTCCCTGATGAAATACCTGGCTTCACACCCATCGGCCACAGGTCCTCACGGTACTAAAACCCACTACAAACAAATCCTACTCTCCATGCGGAGTGCTGAGTGGAGAATTTGTATTTTCGAACATACAACCAGAAGAGGCCGCCCCTCTCCTCAGTTCACACAAGAGGTACAGGGGCTACCCATCCATGATGGCGTGATCCCCATACGGCCCCATGTCCTATCCAGGGTGGACTACCTGGACATGATGAACATCCCTTACTCCATTGAGACCCAAAAAACCATCGGGAAATATGCACACCATCCTCTGTTGCAGCCTCAAATCTGCTCCCATGTGTGGCGCTGCCTGAGGCGGGTGTATCGTACAGCTGAGCGCTCTAACGCTTTACACTCATCCTGCGTCATGTGTGGCCAGTATGTAACGCTGTTCCACCGCCTGGAGAAGCGTCCTACCTCTAAAGTGATATGGCGAGAAGTTTATCTTTTACTGGGCCAGAATCAAACACATCCCTTCAGTCTGTCAAGAGATATGTTTACTTTATCAATGGCCTCCCCTTCCACCCTCCCTCCGAGCTCTGGTGGTTGCAATCGCCATGTGGACCATCCACACGATTGTCTTGGATGCCATCGCAGGCTCCATTTCCTCCCTCCCAGAAGCTGTCCACAGATTCTGGTCTCATTTAGTGGACCACTTTCAAGAGTGGATGTTTGGATACCTCCAACTGCGCCGCTGACAGCCAGTATCCTCCTGGTTCCCAGTTTGGTTCATCAAATCAGACCCCTTCCTCCACACGTGTTCAATTGTGGCTACGGCCCCTTCACGCGTTCCCTCCCCCTCCCCATAAGTGGCGTTCCCGCTGGCAACAAAGAGATAGCATCGCTTCTCTGGGGTGCCTTCCATGTTACTAAGTTTTGTCGCTTTTGGGTTGATATTCAGAAGTGTCTGTCCCATGGTCGGCCTTCCCCACAATAAATTTAAAATTTAAACTTACATTTTAGATAATGTTTTAAAAATAATGCTCTATTTAAAAATCTAATATATACAAAAAGGTTTATACATTTATTTATAACATATAGGGGCTTAAAGTGGGGCGAAACTTATACTTATAGAAATGAGCAATAACATTTATAAAAAATAAAAATATTCAAATATAGATTCAGCAAGCTTAAAATTTATATATTTTTTTGACTTTTTAGCAGTTTTATATGCTAGGTGTATCTTAAAATCATAATGACATATTAGCAGATCAATCAATATAAATATAAGTTTTTCTTTCCGCTCAAAGTCACTTTCAAGTGATTTTATTAGAAAAAACAGAAAGTAAGTAAACAATTAGTGATCAAACGCCAACCGCGGCCATTCAATCCCCAATGACATCAGATTCGCCACCAGCTGCTCTAGTGTGGGGCAGCGGCGAAACCCCACCTAGCATTTTCCATCCAGCGGGAAAATGTGCTCAGTCTGGATTGTCCAGTCTAAATAAGTCTCTGGGCTAGTTTAGTCCGCTCAAGGATCTCGCTATCCACCTGGCACAAACCCAGGCGTTGCAAACAGCCCACTCATTCTCCCACGCTTCCAGCTCCACTTTGGCCTTTGGGTTGAGTGCGGTAGATTGTTCACATATGATGAACAAGCAATTGTTGACCTGGCCCAGGTGGTGATGCAGCCAGCCAGCTTCATCAAATTCTGCCCATTTAAGGGATATTTTGACTTAGCTTCACCTGTAAAGCCAACGCCGCCACTGCGGCTACTGTGCCCCTGGTTTTCAAGAGCACATCTTAACCAACTACACACACTCAGCTCCCCACTGACATGACAATGGTAGTCTAATCCTCAGGGTTGCCCACTCACTTTCCCCTGCAGTACTCCATCAGGAGTCAATGAAAGATTGGCCGCGTATGGCTCCAACCCCATCCTTCAGTTTGTGGTCCCCAATGGGGCTGCTCGCCTAGCTGGGCCTTAGGCATTTGCCACAATCAGCCCCATAAATTTTAAAATTTCTTTGTTGCTTCCACCCCGCGCCATCATACCCTCTGCCCCTAAACACCCATTCTGGGCCCGTGTAGAGGGCGGGAGGACAATCTGTCCCTTCTGCTTTGAGTTAGATCACTCAAAGCGCAAATGCCCTTCCCTTGTGACTTCCTCTGACACAGCGCAGTCATCGCAAGCCCCCAATTTGCCTCACACCACACTACTTTTCCAACATGGGGTACAATCCTACCCCCCTCCCCCAAAGCCTGCTGCCACCTTGGTGCCTTCTGCAGCCAATCAGCCCCTCCCTCAGCCCAGTGCCATCTGCACCTCATCCAATCATGGATTGGCTTGGACTAATGTGGGTTCACATGTTATTCTGCAGTTTCCAGCCAACCACTTCAATTTTCAGACCCAAATTTTGATTTTGATTTGAACTAATGGTCCTCATTGGCTGAAAATGATGAGGTGGGTAACTTTATAGAGGCCTTGCAACCCACATACGACGAATTTATCCAGAGTCAGAATCCCAAACTGGTTGCTCAACAATATTATGCTCCAACCTGATGCCATGGAGTTCTGCTCAGACCACCATCTTACTGTCGCAGCAGCCACCCACAAGGAAGTAACCACTATCCATTAACTGTCCAAGCCATCAGTAGCAGTGCTAGCCATGGAAATCCCGCCCCCCATTCTCAGGCCATCCACACCCATAAACCACAAAATGACCATTGAAATTTCCCACAGGTGTGGTAAGGATGCCATCCAGAGAGTGTTTTATTCCTCACAGGCCAACTCTCAAGTTACCCGAGCCTCCATGGCTTCACTGTCCCAGCTCCCTGCCCTCCGCATAAAGGTGGAGGCCACCCTTGCCAAATACATCAGCGACTTACTGTTGTACAATCAATTCCTCAAGCGGCCACTTGTTACTGACCTTGCTCCCCATATCGCTGATCACCCCACCCCTTTGTTCTCCTCCTTGGCTCATGCTCTCACCGATGAGGCGCATGAGACTGAGAATGAGCCCCCTGATCCCCCATCCCCTTCCGCCATGGTAGGATGAGCGCCTCAGCTCTGTCCCACCTGGTAGGTTGGTATCTCGATTGTTATGTTTCGCCCATTCTTTGAACAGTCAATTTCTTTCAGTCTGAGAGTTTAGTTAGTTCAGTTTTTTATTTTGTCACTTTCTGCGCTTCAGTAATTTCCATCCCCTGGTCAGCATGCCTCATAATAAATTTAAATAATCAATATAAATTTTAAATTTATTGCGGGGAAGGCTGACCATGGGACGGACACTCCCAAATATGACTCAGGAAAGACAAACTTAGTACCAGGGGAGGCACCCTCAGAGAAGCGATGCTATCTCTTGTTGACAGCGGGAACGCCACTTATGGGGAGGGGGAGGGAACGTGTGAAGGGGCGTAGCCACTATTGAGCACGTGTGGAGGAAGGGGTCTGATTTAATGAACCAGACTGGGAACCAGGAGGAGACCAGCTGTCGGCGACGTGGTGAGAGGTATCCAAACATCCATGCTTGAAAGTGCTCCACCAAATGAGACCGGAATCTGTGGACAGCTTCTGGGAGGGTGGGGATGGAGCCAGCGATGGCATCCAAGACAATCGTGTGGATAGTCCACATGGCGATTGCAACCACCAGAGCACGGAGGGAGGGTGGAAGGGGGAGGCCATTGATAAAGCAAACATATCTCTTGACAGACTGAAGAAATGTGTTTGATCCTGGCCCAGCAGACGTTGAACTTCGCGCAATATCACTTTAGAGGTGGGGCACTTCTACAGGCGGTGAAACAGCGTTCCATACTGGCCACACACGACACAGGATGAGTGTAAAGTGTTAGAGCGCTCATCTGTACGATACACCCGCCTCAGTCAGCGCCACACATGGGAGCGGATTTGAGGCTGCAACAGAGGATGGTGTGCGTATTTCCAGATAGTCTTTTGGGTCTCAGTGGAATAAGGGATGTCCATCATGTCCAGGTAGTCCACCCTGGATAGGACATGGGGTCGAATGGGGATCACGCCATCATGGATGGGTAGCCCCTGTACCTCTTGTGTAGACTGAGGAGAGGGGCAGCCTCTTCGGGTTGTATGTCCGCTAATATGAATTCTCCACTCAGCACTCCGCATGGAGAGTAGGGTTCGTTTGTAGTGGGTTATAGTACCATGAGGACCTGTGGCCGATGGGTGTGAAGCCAGGTACCTCATCAGGGAGTGGGGGTTTGATGGATTGTTGAGGCCCAAGGCTTGGGAGAAGTTGGAGCGGGCCACGCGGGACCAGTGTTGGGATGGGAGTGTAGGAGCAGTGACGGCCGCAATCCAGGTGCCCAGGATCTTGGCGGCATGGGCTTTGAAGTCAAGTAGGCCCATGCCACCATGATGATGAGGGACAAACATGACCTCTAGCCGTACTGGTGGAGGGCGGCCTGACCAAAGCCAACCTTGTAGCAAAGCATACAGGGATTTGAAGAAGCTTGGGGAGAAGGGGATGGCGTGGGCTCTGAACCAGACTTTGGATAGGAGCATAGAGTTGGCAAGAACAACCCTGCCAGTGAGGGTAGTAGGGTGAACTCGGAGAGAGGCAATTCGCTTCATCACGTTGTCCAGTATATGGCACTCCATTACTGCTGATGCGTATCCACCTGCCTCCAACCACACGCCCAGATAGCGTACTGGTCCTATGGTAGGTCGTGGCACAAAGGGGAGCACCAGTTGAGCGGTGTGTTTTGAGTTAGTAAGGCGTGGACGTGGGCGAGCAGATGGGCTGGGTTTGGAACTAATTGCTGAGGCCCAGCAGTTCAGAAACCGACCAAGGAGGATGATTTCGGTTTTGGAGGCGTTCAGTGCCACGTTGCTTACCTGGGAATATTCCTGGATGAGGGCTTCAAGCGCGCGTGCATCTTTATTATTAGACACCCCCACCACGCAATCATCTGCAAATGCCATCATCTTGACTGGGGCTTGCCTGGCACATGGACCCCAGTGAGTTGGGCATTCACATTTCGCAGTAGTGGGTCAAGGCTGAAGTTGTATAAGAGTGGGCTGAGGGGGTCCCCTTGTCGCAAGCCCCTTTGAGGGCGGACTACTTCTGTTAGGAAGCCTGGGCCACGCACTGCCATTGTCGCAGATTCCGTGAGCAGCATTACCCAGTTTATGAAGTGGGGGGTAGGCGGAATTGATGGAGGCAGGCCCTTAGGTAATCCCAGTTTACTCTATTGTAGGCTTTTTGTTGGTCCAAGAATACAAGTTCCCCAGAGGCTGTGGACTGACATGCATTAGCCACGGAGTGCACGTTATCCCAAATCGACCTTCTGGGGATGAAACCAAATTGTTCTGGGGAGATGGTGGCAGATGCTACAGTACCTAAACGGTTAGCCATGATTTTTGTTAAAATTTTGGTGTCTGTGTTTGTTAGAGAAATGGGGCGCCAGTAGGCTAGATCAGACTTATCCCCTTTCTTGAAGAGTGTGATGGTAAAGGCCTCATGTCCTCCTGGAAAGAGGCGCGTTTCCAACAGGCTTTGGTTAAGTGAGGCTAGCAGCAATGGGGATATATATTTGAAATAATTTTTGTAGAACTCATATGGAATGACTTCTGGGCCTGGGCATTTTCAGTTTGGCGCACCGCTAATGGCTGTCCATAATTCGTTTGGAGTAATTAAATTCATTATTTCCAGGTATCAGAAAATGGTGCAGATATGAGCTCAGTCGAGAAATTCCGCCATTTTGGCAGGTTGAATTGGTTTGGCTCAGTATAACTCAGAGTATTATTTTTGCATTTCGATTGCCACTTTGGCCGGTGTGTCCACAATGAAGTTATCCAATCTTTGCACCTGTGTGCAGGCCACGCTCTGGCATGGTGCAAAATTTTTTTAAAGAAGTATGCGGTGCACTTGTCGCCTTTCATGATGCATGTGGCCCTGTATTGGACACAAACCTGATGTTTGTGTTGCCTTTTGAGTGCGTTGAGGTGGGTGGCTGCCTCCGCCCACTTCCAGCCTCATGAAGGGCTGTATCCTGTGGCTGGAATGTTGGACTCCAAGTGGGCCAATTCCGCCAAACACGCAAGATAACTGCCGATGTGGCTCGTGAGTGTCTGGAGGAGAGATGGCGATAGTGGCGGATGGTGTCCTCTTTGAAAGTTGCCCATGTGGAAATGTGGTCCACGCAAAATGGTGCAACAAACTGTTTTTGCCAAAGTTGCCTCTTCCACCCACGTGGAAATCCTGGTGACGCGAGCTTGGGGGGTGGATTTTGCACCAATGTGGGGCCTTTGCAACTGTGATGGGTAAGTGGTAGGTTATTGAGACCAGTCAGTGGTCGGAGAATTCCATTTTCATTGTTTTGAAGTGGGAGATGTGGGGTTGGAATTTTGCCGGAGTTAGAATAAGGTCAATGCGGGTCATGGAACTTAATTGGCTGTTGTGGATGTGGGGATGCGTCATGTTTTTGAGCAGTGGGGCATGTCGCGGCAGTGCATCCATTAACCCAAGGGTGGCTTTTAGAACGCGTAGTTCTATGTGACCCTGTGGGGCGTGGGGTGAGGGAGGCCACCATTCCGTTGGTGAGGTTAGCCAACAGTTTATGTCGCCAACTAGGAAAGAATCAGGGGGTAACAGGAGGGATTTGACTGACAAGAAAAATTCCCAATGCTTATGTGCACCGTTTGGGGCATAGATGTTGATGATAGCATGTACCACGTCAGCCCACAAAAAGGTGACAATGAGGACTCAGCCATTGAGGAAGGTTTCCAATGAAAAATATTTGAAAAAATTATTTTAAAATTAGCACCCCACAGTGCTTCAACCCAAAAGGATAGGGATGGGAGGAGCATTGTTTTCCAAGCCTCCTCAGAACCTTGTGGACAAGGGACTCCTGGATGGCTAGAATATCCACGGGTAAATTGTGTTGTAAAAAATTCAGTTTCCTAGCCTGGGATGGGGAGGTCTTGAGTCCGGCGATATTAACGTCCCTAGAGTGAAGGTTTCCCCCTTGCACCTTAGGTGCGAGGGGTGGGCCCCCGGGCCTACCAGCCTCTTCAGGGTCCCCACGGGCTTTCACAGCAGCGTGGGTGTTAGCAGCAACGCTATCAGGGTTTTTGTTGATTTTTATGGAAAGAGTCGCGTTGGCTTTGGCCTTCACATTTTGTTTTCCCGATGTCAGACGAATTTTTTGTGGTGCAGATGAGTTCAGTGCACCGTTGAGCTGGTCAAAAAAAGTTTTCAGTTGGGATAGGTCCCAAGTCAGTTTTGACAGGAGCTTGGGTGCAGCAATTGGGTGAGATTGAATCTCCCATCAGATCCTCAGATTGTGTGGCCCACTTGGCATGGGCTTCCCAATCTTATTGGATGATGGATTCCCAAGTTGCTTCCACCGCGAAGGTCTCCATGTCCTCCTGGCGTTGTGAGTGTGGGATGGCGGTGGTGGCCTTGGATGCTTCCTTGGCCGCGGCCCTATGGGCCTGCTTGGCCTTCTTATGCTCCTGCGGGGAGATGGGCTTTACCAATAGGTAGCAGCCTTGTGCTCCCCACGGGAAAGCCTCCTTGGTGCTTGCGGTTGGTTTGTAGTGCACCTCTCCACTGGCCATGGCCGCCGAGGGTGCTCTTGGAATGTGACGCCCTCCTTGACGGGGCATGCGTGCGCCTTATGGCCAAACGCGTCACAGTGGGTGCAAATGGGGGGCGCGCTGTCCACGGTTACCTGGAATGGGTGGGTGGTATGCCCTGCAATATCAATAAAAGTGGAGTGCGGGATCTGGGTTAGGTCCTTCGCGATCTCCTCAGTTGGGGTCAGAACTGCGATGGCTTTGCCGGTGCACAGATGTGGCATCAGCGTGAAGCGTTGCATTTTGAAAGATTGTATTTCGCCATATACGGTGAGACCATCTTTCAGGTGTTGCTCCAAAATGGCACGTTTTACTGTAGTAGGCAAAAAGTCAAACGTGAGGAAAATTTGGTTTGATTTTGTCCATCTGGTGCGTTTGGTTTCAATGACCCATTGCCCTTCAGGGAGGTTGACCACTATGCGCACCGCTGCAGCCTCATCTGCTGCTATTTTGCTTTCAAAACCTAGGTCCAGCCAACCGCGCGACATGGAGTGAGGTGCAACGTACACTGCGGTCAGGAAAATTTTGTGTACATCTTAACAAAATTTTTCCCATAAGGCCGTTTTTTGGATGTCCAGATACATATGGACTCCAAATTCCACCGACAAAAGTGGCTGGGAGTGTGGCGTGTTGATGTACTGTTTGCATCATGCTTGCCACGCGAGTATCTCTGGGGAAATTATGACCACCGGTTTTTTGAGATTTTTGTCTATTCTGTCAGATTCTCCGGGGCGTTTTTGAACGTTGGAGGCCGCAGGCCTTCCGCCTGCTCCTCTTACCTTGCTTGCCCAACTGCTCCCTGACATGGGCGCAGACTAATCTCCTCTGTGAGATTATCAAACTAGATTCAGTCTTGAATTGAAAAGGTTGCAAAAGTGATTGCAACGAGAAAGAAAAGTTAAATCAATCAATATAAAGAACCTGTCTTTCTCTTTAAGTATTTAGCTTATTAAATCTAATTCTGAGTATTTTTATAAAGTTTCAAATTCTAATTTTATTCAAGAAAAAGAAATTCTATTCAGAGAAGGCTGACCATGAGATGGACACTTCCAATAAATTTCAACTACAAAAAACCAAGAAATACTGAGGGGCACCCAGTGGAGCTGTAGCTACCTCCTTTTTCCAGCGAGACTGCCAGTGGAAGGAAGAGGTAGAGTGACAGGGGAAGCCTGGGCCAAAACTGAAAACATATGAATGAAAGAATTTGATGCAAGAAATTAAATGAGGAACTAGGATTACACCAACCGGCGTTGGTGAAATGTCAGGTGGCCAAACAGCCATGCTTGAAAGTGATTTATGAGGTGGGAATGGAAGCAAATCACAGCTCATATAGGTTTTGTCATAGGTTCACCTGATAAGATTAAGACTAGGCTCTCAGTTGGGGTGTGTGAGCACCCAGTGGAGAGCCCATAATGCTATAGGCACAGCGGTCTGAGTGACTAGTAAGAGTGGAGTTCTATTGGGGATGTGAGGAAAGTAAAAGTTTGTTAATGTACCAAAGGCCCCCAAGGCAAACCAGATGGTTGCAATGGGGGCAACTGCAAGTCTTGCGGGGTCAACCCCCAAGGGTGGGAGAGGCAGGGAGGTTTATGACTCCTCCAGGGTTCACAGTTGATGGCCTTTAAATTTAAAAAATTGATCTTGCATGCCATCAAGGGATGGAACAGGACCACTGCGTGATTAGAGGTGAGAAGGGAGGTGAATGTGATCTACCTAGGGGTTGGGACTATGCTTCCCCTGGATGGGGCGCTCCAGGTCCCACAGGTGGGCTGAGCCATCGGTGGCTGAGCTGTTTGTGGACCCCAAGTCTGTGTGCGGTGGGGTAGGGCCACTCTGGTGCTGCTCCAACTGGGGAGTTATTTCAGAAAACTCAGCAGTAGAACTGACAGGAGGGTTCTCATTAAATGAATGTGCAGTAACAAATGATACAGCGGATCATCATCAAGGGGTTAGCAGACTATGGCATTTATGATCCAATGCCACGTTGCATGGTCAAGTGACCAGATGATCCAGTTGGCAAACATTAGTATAAGAACTTGGGCGATGGCATGCTTTGTCAGATCAATTGGTGTAATTTTGGTAAAAAAGTAAGGCGGACAGAGGCTGTGGCAAGCAGTATGTATATTCGAATTTTATTAAGAACAGAGCGCATAAGATAAATGAATGAACTGACAACTGCCCCTGGGCATGGCAGTTGCCTTAACTACCAGATAAATTGCATAGGAAAGGTATCATAGGATTAGATATTTGGAGTTTGGCAACGAGATTTAATTGGCTGGTTCAGAGGGGGGTAGAGTGATGCTTAAAATTTGGCAAAAATAAAAAAAAACTTTTATAAAATTTTTTCACATTCTTGGGCCCACCAAATTGATGGTACCAAAACAGGTCCTGGTCATATGAGTTGGCCTGTTTGCATGATTCAGATCTTCCAAATTCATCCCAGGAGGCAGGGGCCATTGGGTTGAGTTGTTCAAGACTTGATCCAAACTCTCAATTGGTCTATTCATATGATCTGAACTTCCCAGATCCATTACAGAGCATTGGGGCAACTGGTTCGAGTCATTTAGTACCATGTTTGAGATCTGAGTTATGTCCTGATATGATTTCCGCTGCTGGCCAGTCTGGACTGGCTCCTTCAGAATGGAATTTGCAGGCCAGGCTCCAATGTTGGTAAATGCTATTTCCCCAAAATTTTGACATAGTTTGCCTGGGGCGTGGGGGGTCTTAGTGGCCATTCCATGGCCTCTGGTGTGCGCAATCTCTCTGCAGACTCCCTATTAAACTTAACATGGTTGAGGAGGGGGAAGAGGTGGGAATGGGTTATCCTTGGGGGAGAGCAGTCACCCAGTGCTCATCTACCATGTGGGCTAAGTCGCTCAACTGCGACAGAGGGTCCACTTGGCCCCTGTGACATCTTTTTTGTTTGTAAGGGGTGTTGCTCCCTATCAAGTTTCAGGGGCTGGTCTCCAGGACTTACACTATCCTTTCCTTTTTTGACAGTGAGGGTTCCTCCACTGGGGCATGGAGCAAGGTATAATTTTTGTGATGCTCTGGTAGCTTTATGGCTAGGAAGGCTGGAATATTTGGGGAGATGGGGGGCTGCTGGGTGGGAAGTGTGGAATTCCTCTAACAGGTCCTTGAAGTTTGTACAATCACGCACATTCACCCAGCTGTTTCGTATGAGGGATAGCCTTTCCAAGCGACCATGTATTGAATGGATCAGCAGGACCTCCAGGAAGCCAGAATGGCCTCCACCTCCACTTCCTGGGATTCCTCAAGGACGATTAGCTCTTGGGATGTTGGCCTTTCCCCTTTGAAGGGGGTTTGGGGGGAGGTATGGAAGACATTGTGCTGCTTCCAGTGCGTAGGCAGTCTCAAACAGTAGGCTTCATATCCTAAATCCTTTTCAACCTCGAAGGGTCATGAGCATCTGGCTGCTAGCCTACAGGTGGGGGATTTTCTGGGGAAAGCTGCGGGTATCCAACATGACGAGGGAACCAACTTTGATCTCATGTCCTGGGAGGCGCTTCCAATAAGCAAACTTCTTGCAGTCCTCAATAGACTTTTTCAAGTGTTTTCAGACCAGTTTTTGCATCCCCTGGAGTGAGCTTACGTGGTCCATGGTGGTGGGAACTGCTGAGGAGAGTTGGGGGCCAATTTGAAAAGAGGGGTTGTACCCCAGAGTATCCTCAAAGGGGAGAAGTTGGTTGAGGATTGGAGGGAAATGTTGTACGCAAACTGTGCTAGGGGAAAATCCTTGGCCCAGGTGTCTTGAGAGGCCATAACATACCAGCGCAGGTACTTCTCCAGTACCTGATTATCTCCACTCAGTCTGCTTATTGGAATGGGGGTAGTAGGCGGTGGAACTGCAGGACTTGATGCTGAGGATGGTTAACAACTCTTCCCAGAACTGGGCAGTGAAATGGGGTCCCCTGTCACTCACTATCTCCTTTGGGAGACCAAACATGGCAAAGACACGGTTGATAAATAAATTTGAGGTCTCCACTGCAGTAATAGAAGTGAGGCAAGGGATGAAGATTGCAAACTTGGTAGATTGGTCTACAACTACCATGATTGCATCTGAGCCACAAGAGGGTGGGAGCTCCATGATGAATTCCACTGAGATCAAAGTCCACAGGCCCTCACCCTGCTGCAAAGGGTGTAATAGTCCTTTCTTCCCAGAATGATCCAATTTCGCCAGGCACAGGTGACACAATGGGAGATCCAGTTGGGAATGTCCTTTAGGTCCCAGGCCAGTTGTAAGTTCTCTTTATGAGTTCCGCACACTTTATGATTTGGGGTGTCCAACTGTCTGGGGGACATGATGTTCCTCAATAACACGGCTACATGGGGAGGGGGACCCAAACCCAATTGCAGAACCAGATTTTTCCATCACACAAAGTATATGGAGCTTTCTTATGACTCATGGACTTTAAATCAGCAAAAAGCTCTATTCCTTCAGGGCAACAGGTTTAGGAGGCGAGGATACGGAGGAGGAGTGGGACATCTGGGTCCAGGTCAGCAAAGGCTACTGTAGGGGGGCCAATGAGAAAATTGGGAGGGGGCACTACAGTTGTAAAGTCTAGTGGGTCTTCCCTTTTGTTAGGAAACAGGGAGGTATTTTGGCTGAGCATGTCCGGCAAAACGTTCAGGGGGCCTTTTATGAATTCATACTTTAAATGAAACCCACATAGAATCTGGTATGTGCGAGTTTGCTGGTGCCCTAGCTTATAGGGTTTGCATTAGTAGAGTAACGCCTTATGGTCTGTCCAAATGGTGCTTTCATGTTGGGCGCTCTGCAGGAGGTAACTCCAGTGGGTGAGTGACCACACCAATGCTTCTAGCTCCTTATTATATATTGGCCATGCTTGTTCTGTTGAGGTGAACTTACAGGAGTAGTAGGCCACTGGGTGCTTGGTTCCCTCATGCTCCTGTAGCAGCACAGCACCCACTGACACTAATGAGGCATTTTAGGCTACTATAAAAGGGTGGGAGGTGCCAGCATGCCGCAGGACTGGGGCTGTGAGGAAGACCTCCTTGATAGACTCGAAGGCCTGCTGACTGTAAGTCCTGGGGAACGTCCTCTGGGTGTTGACCAGGCCATTTTCCCATTTCCTAGTAAGAAGGCACCAAAGAGGATGGCTGTGGCCCTCGTTACTCAGGGCGATCTCGCTCATGTAGTAGATGAGCGCAGGGTAACAGCTCTCCCACTTTGGATCCTGTTCCCAGTACCCACACTAACCTTGGCAGAACTGTTACAAGGAATCAGTGAAATCTGCATTGAGATCGCCAAAATAAAATCAATTGTAACCAATTTGAGCAGCAATCCGCCCGATGCTCAGATTTAAATGGTGAAAAAGGTATGAAGACTGATCTATTGGCCAGAATGCCCAACAGTTGTGATTCAATTAGTATGATGATCGGAAAAATTTCTCCCCTCCCAAATCCATCAGGCATCACCCCCGATTGGCAGCTTCCTGCTGACAAATTGGGTGTTGCACCTGATGTAATACCATTGACTGAACGAATGGCCCAGCAACTGAGCACGGGTGGGTTGGGCATCCCAAACCCATTTCCAACCAAATGGGCCCACCCCTATGTGGGGTGGCCTTGGGGGATTCCCACCTCTCATCAGGATAAATGCCATCGTGCCAACTGTTGGAAACATAGTCAAGCTTTGGTTCAGGTGTTTGAGGTCAAACTAACAGTGACTCGGCCTGCAGCCAAATTTTGTGATGACAGTTCCTAAGGAACTAACCCACCCATTCCCAAATAATTCGCTGGTTAGGTTGAATATGAGGGACCTGATCCCAGCTTTGTTTTCCCCCAAATTGACTACTATTTAATCAGTCGCATTGTAATGAGAAAACTGTTGGTTGATATCCTTTCTTTATTTTCCATTAAAAATCCTTTCCCTAAAATATTATTACATGTTGAAACTAAGCCACCTTATCTGCTGACGTTCTCATACCCCTCAGGGTTAACGGCCATGTGCATCTGGTACTTTATTTTGTGCCTATATGAAATGCTGGCTCACTGGCAGATATTGGTAGAACTCCTTTCTAGTTCCATATTCGTCATATCAGCAGCAGTGCCTCAGGCATTCTGGTTTGCTGTTTGGATGCTCTGGCATCTGGGCTGACAGGCCAGTTTAATTCTTACTTGCTGTCCGCCTGACACTGACACTTGGACCAATTGAAAGGGACATTCTTCCCAGTGAGGGGGTGCAGGATGGCCGTCAGTTGGGCGAGGGCTGGGGAAATTTTTTCAATAAGGTGACCGTTCCAAGAAAGCTTCAAAGTTGTTTTTGTAAAGTTTGGGGTGGGCCAAGAATGGATAGCCTTGAGCTTGCAGGGGGGTGGCATAGCCATCTTTCAGGAAAAGATTACCTAAGAAGGTACCTCATCCCTGAAGAATTCGCACTTGGAGGGTTTTATGAAGAGCCCTGAATTGTGGAGGGCTGCCAACACTGCTTCTAGATCCTTGGCGTGTTGCTCTGTGGTAAGGGAATAATCAAAATGTAGTCTATGTAAGCTACAGCGAATGAGAATTGTAAGTCCCCCAGCACATCATTGATGAGGCGTTGGAAGGTGACTGGGGCATTCTCTAGTCCGAAAGGCATCACCCTGAACTGGAAAAAACCTCGATGAGTGCGAATAGCTGTAAGCCACTCCTGCTCCCTCACCATCCTCACCTGATTAAAGGCGTTTACGTTTAACTTTGAGAAAATGCGGGACTTGGAAATGGCTTGAGCTTTGATTTGCTCTAAGGATAAGGGGTATGGGTTGGGGATGGTAATGTTTCTGAGGTGCTATAGTCAACACAAGGGCGCAGGGAGCCATCTGCTTTCCTAGAAAAAGCTATGGTTGAGGCGACAGGGGAAGACTTTTTAATGAGCCACCCCTTCTCTGACATCTCATCTAGCCAAGTACCCAAAGCCTTATCCTCTTCCTCAGTATAGGGGTAGAGGTGGCGGTTTATTTGACTAGATAGACCATTAGCTGGAATAAAAAATCATATTCAGCCTGTGAAGGAAGCTTATGATGCCAGTAATATGTCAAAGATGGCCTTATAAGGGTCTATGAAGGAAGGAAAGTCTGAAGGGAGGTTGATTAGAGTGGGGTCAGGAGGGGAGATGGAGCCAAGAGATGTGCCCAGGGGAAGGGTTTTAGCAGGGGAAACTCTCCACTCAATTTGAGGTTTGTGAACAACAAGGAGTTGTTCACAAGATTTCTGTGAACTTGCTAGCGGCGCCACCAGCCCACACCCAAAATTACAGGGTAGAGCAATAGTGTATGGCTGAGACTTGGTCGCTAAAACCAAAGTCACGAATGGAGAAGTGCAATGGGTGTTAGATGCGGTAGGACTTAATGGACTCTGATGAGGCGCCCAGGATAGATGAAGCTTCCTCCATCACTAGGTCCAAGGACTGTCCACACGGGGTCAATAAAGTCGCCTGCTGCTTCAGTGTCAAGGAGGGCTTGCACCATGATTTCGCCTGACTCTGAGGAAAAGGAAATAGGGAAAAGGAAGTAAGCTTGATCCTCTTTATTGGGATGAGCAAGAGAGAGGGCAGCTAAGGATTGGGCATGACCCATCATCAAGAGAGATTGGCCCGGAGGTGCAGGGGCAGATTGTAACTGGGGAAGGGTTTTTGCTTTCTTGTTGTCCCAAATGGGTAGGTGAGGGTTGATGCGTACACCCACTACACTCTCTAGGGGGAGGCGGGGTCAACCAGGGGAACGATAGCGCCAAGCCAAGCAGACTCTGAGCACTGAGGACCCAACGGGCAGCCTTATGATCTGGGATGAGGACAGAAGGTACTACATGAAGGGGTTCCCCCAAGGGGGAGATTTTGATGTGGGCACAGAGGGGGGGCAAAGGATGGCAAGTTCAGGGGGACGCTTCCCTCAGCTGTGACTGCTGACAGGGGGGAGGGGTGGTACACAGTACCTCAGGAGATGTGACAGCCCATGTGGGGATGTGGAAGGGCCTGGCCTAATAGCGTGGGTCACAGAGAATGCAATTTCTAAGGATCTGGGGAGAGGATCCCAAGATGCATGGGCACCTGCAGTGGAGTCTAATTCAGCTTTGAAAGCGGAGATGGCGATTTTAGCAGGGGTGTGCACAGTGGGAGCCAGGACTGCAAGGCTTCAATCAGGTAGGGTAGGTCTATGGCTCTCTGTCCCAAAGTAAAAAGATGGAGAAGGCGCGCCAGACTTGACTTAGGGACCTGGACCACTGAAGTGACCAGCGCAAGCAAGGTGTGGAGTTGCCAGACTTAGCAGCAGAGTGGAGCACTCCCCTGACCCAACGACGGGTGTCCCCATCCAGGGCGTCAAGGAGAGCCACAATCTTCCGGGCATCCAAGGGAAGTGGGGATTTTCCGCTATTGGCAGTAAATTGCACCTGGAGTTCCGCCAGTATGCCCAGGAATTTGATCAGCCACCTTATCAGAAGGGACAGGGGGGAATCCATCCCTATCATGTTAACTGATGGGGTGACACTTGTTGCTGGGTTTCAGCAGGGTGGGGACTAATTTAGCAGAACCTGTCAGCAAGACCAGATGAATGAGGCCACTAACCAGCAGGAGAAGGCCAGTTTGCAGAGGTAGATCACGTTTAAAGTTAGAGCATAGGCCAATGCTTCGCCAGTGCCAGCGAGGAGGGCGGAGAAGGCTGAGATTACTGATTAGTTCATTAAATCATGGATTCAGCTAACAAGAATCAGACTAGGATCCCAGTAGGGGTGCGCGAGCACTAAGTGGAGAGCCCATAATGCCATAAGCATAATGGTCAAGTGACTAGTAAGAGTGGAGTTCTATTGGGAACGTGATAAGAATAACAGTTCATTAATGTACCAAAGGCCCCAAGGCAAACCAGATGGTTGCAATGGGGGCAACTGCAAGTCTTGCGGGGGCAACCCCCAAGGGTGGGAGAGGCAGGGAGGTTTATGACTCCTCCAGGGTTCACAGTTGATGGCCTTTAAATTTAAAAAATTGATCTTGCATGCCATCAAGGGATGGAACAGGACCACTGCGTGATTAGAGGTGAGAACGGAGATGAATGTGATCTACCTAGGGGGTCGGGACTATGCTTCCCCTGGATGGGGCGCTCCAGGTCTCACAGGTGGGCTGAGCCATTAATGGCTGAGCTGTTTGTGGACCCCAAGTCTGTGTGCGGTGGGGCAGGGCCACTCTGGTGTTGCTCCAACTGGGGAGTGGTTTCAGAAAACTTGGCAGTAGAACTGATAGGAGGGTTCTCAATAAATGGATGTGCAGTAACAAATGAGACAGCAGGTTCATCATCAGGGGTGAGGCAGATTATTGCATTTATGATCCGATGACACGTTGCATGGTCAGTTGACAAGATGATCCGGTCAGAAAACATCAGTATGAGAACTTAGGCGATGGAATGCTTTGTCAGATCAATTGGGAATTTTGGTAAAAAAGTAAGGCGGACAGAGGCTGTGGCAAGCTTTATGTAGAATTCGAATTTAATAAGCATAAAGCGCAGAAGTTAAGAGAATGAACTGACAACTGCCCCTGGGTGGGGCAGTTGCCTTAAGTACAAGATGAATTGCATAGAGAAGTTATCATGGGATTAGGTGTTTGGGGTTTGGCGATGAGGATTGGTTGGCTGGCGCAGAGGGGGTAGAGTGGTGCTCAAAATTTTGGCAAAAACCAAAAAAAAAAACTTTGCAAATTTTTCTGCATTCTTGGGGCCATACCAATTCAATGGTACCGATCCAGATTATGGTCATCTGAGTCAGCCTGTTTTCATGATTCATAACTTCCAGATTCATCCCAGGAGGCAGGGGCCATTGGGTTGGGTTGTTTAGGAATCGGTTCAAACTCTCAATTGGACTATTCACACGATCTGAACTCCCAGATCCATTCCAGAGGATATTGGGGCAACTGGTCCAAGTCATTTGGTACCAGGTTTGAGATCTTGGTTATGCCTTGAAATGATTTCCGGTGCTGGCCAGTCTGGACTGGCTCCTTCAGAATGGAATTTGAAGGCCAGTCTCCGATGTTGGTAATTGCTATTTCCCCAAAATTTTGACATAGTTTGCCTGGGGCGTGGGGGGTCCCAGTGGCCTTTCCATGGCCTCTGGTGTTCGCAATCTCTCTGCAGACTCCCTCTATTAAACTTACCATGGTTGAGGAAGGGGGAAGAGGTGGGAATGGGTTACCCTTGGGGGGAGAGCAGTCACCCAGTGCTCATCTACCATGTGGGCTAAGTCGCTCAACTGTGACAGAGGGTCCACTTGGCCCTTGTGAACTCTTTTTGTTTGGAAGGGGTGTTGATCCCTCTCTAGTTTCAGGGGCTGGTCTCCAGGACTTATAGGGTTGGGGTAGTGTCTGAGAGTGCATTAAGGACAATGCTGTGTATCATCCTCAGCGCTATTGCAACAATAAAGGTGTGGATCAATGGCTGGATAGGGGATTTCAAGGAAAAGGCAAGATGTTTTCTGGACAGGCTGAAAGCCTGCTCCCTCTCCTGGCAAAAAGGCTCATAAACTCAAGCCAAATTTCCTGTGATGGCAAGCAATTTTCCAAGTGATGGACTAAAGATCTGTATTGACTGCATACATGCATGAAGACTGAGAGGTTGTGGACTGCTCAGCCATGCGATATACTTTTCTAAGGAATCTCCACACATGGGCGCGAATTTGGGGTTCTAAAAGAGGATGGTGTGTATACTGCTAATTGTCCTTCTGTGTCTCCAAAGAGTACAGAATGTCAAGCTTGTCAAGGTAGTCCACACGGGCAATAAGGAGGGGATGTTGGGGTACCAAGTTGTTTTAAAAAAACTTTCCCATGGACTTCTTGTTTGAAACGGGGAGTAGGGCGACTTCTCTGTGCGGTGTGTCCACTGATGCTGGTTCTTCACTCAGCGCTTTGCATGGATATGATAATTTGTTTGAAATGGGCGACATCCTATACTGGCCCATGGCAAAGTAATTAGGGGCCAGATAGTTTAGAAGAGTATGGTATGGGTAGGATTGCCAAGAACCAGGGCCCAGGAAAATTGGAGTGGGCCACACATGACCAGTGTTGGGCTGGGAGTGTGGGTTGATGACTGCAGCGATCCAGGATGCCAAAAATTTTAGCATCATGGGCCTCAAAGTTGAGCAGTCCCATACCTCCAATATGGCGAGGACTAAACATGACATTCAGATGCACTGGCGTTGGGCGGCCTAGCCAAATCTATCCTTGTAGGAAGGCGTATAAATAGGTGAATAAAGTTGTTGAAAAGGCGATAGCATGGGCCACAAACCAGACTTTGGACATGAGCATAGAGTTGGCAAGCACAATCTGGCCTTGGAGGGTAGTCTGGTGGGCTCTGATGGAAGCGATGCATTTTGTGACATTATCTAAGATGTGGTGCTCCATCATCGATGAGGTGTACCCTCCCACCTCCAGCCACACTCCTAAATGGCGTAAAAGACCAGCATTAGGTCTTGGCATGAAAGGGAGCACAAGCGGGGCAGTATAGGGTGGGCGGGGCAAGTGAACCTGTGAGCCAGCTGCTGAAGCAGGTAGGTAACGGAAAGCTTGTGACCAAGCGGGCTTGGTACTGGCCAAGGTGAATAATTTCAGTTTTGTAGGCGTTAAATGTGGTGGTACTTACCCTGGAGTAATCCTTAATAGTAGCCTCTAGCGCGCGGGCATCTTGGTTGTTAGACACCCCAACCACACAATCGTCATCAAATCCCAGCATCTTAACTGGTGCTTGGCCTTTCACATGGACACCAGTAAGGTGGTCATTCACATTGTGTAAAAGTGGGTCGAGGCTGAAGTTCTACAATAGTGGGCTTAAAAGGCCCCTTGACAGAGACCCCTTTGAGGGTGAACCACATCATTGAGGAAGACAGGCCCACGCACTGCCATTGTGGCAGATTCCGTAGGCAATCTTAACCAATTAATGAACTAATGGTGGAGGTGGAACTTGTGGAGGCAGGCTTTAAAGTAATCCCATTTGACCCTATCATAAGCCTTCTGCAGGTCAAATAAAACATTCGCCCCAGTAGCCGTGGATTAGCAGACGTTGGCCTCAGTGTGTAAATTGCCCCATATAGTCTGCTTGGGAATGAAACTGAATTGCTCAGAGGAGATGATATCAGAGGCAAATTCCCTCAGGCGGTTAGCCCTAATCTTAGTAGATAGTTTGGTATCTGTATTATTAAATGATATGGGGCGCCAGTTGGATAAGTTCAGCTTATCACCTTTTTTATAACGCGTTATTGTGTAAGCCTCCTGGCCCCCAGGAAGGAGACACGTTTCTAACATACACTGGTTCATTAAGGCTAGCAACAAAGAGAAGAAATAATTAAAATATCTCTTATAGAACTCATATGGAATCCCCTTTTGGACATGGGCATCTCCTGTGTGGTGCACCAAAATGGCATACCCGAGTTCATGACAAGTAATTAAATTAATCAATTTCAGGTAACAGTAAACGGTGTGGACATGTGCGCCAACGAGAAAAGCATCAATTTTGGCTGGTTTGACTGGATCAGATTGATACATTTCAAAATAATAGTTTCAAACTTTACCTGCCACTTCAGCTGAAGTTTCTGCGACAGAGTGGTTCAGCCGCCTCACCTGTGTGCTGGCAAAGCTCTGCTGTAGTGTGAAGAATTCAAGGAAAAAATGGGCGGAGCACGTGTTGAATACTGTTATATTTTTGCCTTGAACTGAACACAAATGAGATTCTTGTGCTGTCTTACCAGTGCGTTGAGACGATCAGATGCTTCTTCCCACTTATGACCCCAAGCTGAGCTATAGCCTGCACCAGAAACATTAGACTCCAGTTCGTCCACTTCTGCAAGCGTGCACATAATGACTGCCAAGGCGACCTGGGAGCAATGCGATATGAGGTGGCATGCCTAATAGATGGTGTTCACTTTGAAGGTTGACTAGTTAGTAAATGGATCTGCACAGAATGGCGTGGTGAACTCTTGTGCAAATATTTTTTGGTGTCCACCCATGATGAAAACCTTGGTGACGTGATCTCGTCTGGACTAAGTTTGCACCACTTTGGCGCCTGTGCCACTGGGATTGATAAAGTGAAGGAAATCAACACCAACCTGTGGTCAGAAAGAATTATTATTTTCATTGTAAAGTGTGCAATCTGGGACCAAAAGATCAACGGGGCAAGAATATGGTCAATGTGGGACATAGGCCCAAGCTGAACGTTGTGCACATGGGGACAGGACATGGTGGGGAGCAGCGGAGCATGTTTGGGGAGGGTAGCAAAAAGCCCCAAAGTGGATTTTAGAACGCATAGTTTGATGTGTCCCTGTGGGGGGTAGGCGTTTTAGTCCAGCGGTCAGTGGCCAAGTTGGCCCAGCAGTTCAGGTCGCATACCACAAACAGATCACAAGAAAGGAGAAGGAAGATATGGTCAAGAGGAATTCCTGCTGAGCCCACGCAGAGGTTGGAGCATAAGTATTAACAATAGTCTACACTTCATCGTTCCAGGGAAAAACACTATGAGCACATGGCCATCAAGGTACAAATTTTTAGTTTTTAATTTAAAACTATGGGTTGCATGTATAAGCACCCCACAGTGTTGTGACCAAAATAAAGGGAGGGGAGGAGCATGGTTGCTCATGTTTCCTCGGCACCATGTGGACATTGGTTTCCTGAATGGCCAGGATGTCCACATTTAATTTTTCTAAAATAATCAGTTTCCTAGCCTGGGATGGCAAAGCCTTGAGTCCAGCAATGTTTAACGTCCCTATTGTGAAGGCTCCCCCATCGCAACTTTGGTGCAATGGGAAGGGCCCTCTTGTCCTTCCAGCTCCGCTTGATCAGCATTAGCTTTATGCAATTGAAGGTTTATCCCCATGTATGAGACTTTAAGGGATTCCTTCACGCTAGATTTATTATTGTTTTTGTAGTTTTTTTAAGATTTAGCTCAAATTACCAAAATGATGTGCTCCTGCAGTGTAGCATTGGATGTTGAAAAAAATTGGGAATGAAGTGGGTGGAGAAATTGGTTTTAACTGGTGCTTGGTAATTTAACTCAAGTAAATCCAACTCGTCCATCTGGGCCGCAGGTTGGTTTGCCAATCTAATTGTTGCTGATTCTCAAGCTGCATCATTTGAAAATAACTCAATGTCATCCTGGGTCTGGGCAGGTGGGATAACAGACACGGCTGTAGCCGCTGCTTTTGCTGCTGCTCTATGGGCCTGTTTGGCTTTTTGCGCTTCTACAGGGACACAGGTTTTATCTGAATGTAACACCCCTGTGCGCCCCATGGGAAGGCGGCATTAATGTCAATGGCAGGTTCATAATGGGATTATGTGCTGCCCATTGCGTCAGGGAGGATTTCAGTTTTAGTGATGCCCTCTCTGGAAGGGCATGTGTGAGATTTGTGTCCAAAAGCGCAACAAAAGGTGCATATAGGGGGCGCACTATCCACTGTGACGCAGAACGGATGAGTTTCCTGCCCATCAATATTCACAACTGCAGTGCGGGGGAATCAGATAAAGTTTTCCACAATGATTGTAGTTGGGGTGATCACTGCAAATGCTTTGCCCATGCACAGGTTTAGCATAAGCATAAAGTGAGCATTTTTAATGAGTGAATCTCCCCATAGCTTCTAAGCTCAACCATGAGGTGGTGCTCCAGCACTGTGCACTTTATCATAGTGGGGATGAAGTCGAACATAACAAAAATTTGGTTAAACTTGGTCCATTGAGTGCACTTTGTCTTGACAACCCATTGACCATCCGGGAGGTCTACACCACATGCACCTGTGAAGCTTTGTCCACTGCTTGTTTAGTCTTGAACCTGAGATCCTCCAACTGCGGGTCATAGAGTTTGGTGCAACATATTCTGCTGTCAAACATTTGCCCTCCCCAGCTGCAAAAAAAGAAGGTTTTTGGGTAGAAATCAGCCAAAAAGAGGAAATGTCAGCCATTTGCAAGTTTTCAATACTGAAACAAAGGAATTAAATGATACTAACAATCGTATTGACCAAAAGACCCTCAACCATTCTCAATGGAACCCCACAAATCAGGGTAACATGATTTCAAATACTATACAGGCAATAAATACAAGATCAAGCAGTCATTTTACTTCACCCATGCAGCAGACCCTGGGGTGTCCATCAGATGGTACTCCCCCCAGCTGAAATCAGGTCCATTCAAGCACTGACGCAGGGACCACCCCCTTTTATAGGCGTGGCAGGGGTCCCTCAAGGGAAAATAGGTTTTTCTGATGGGGTTTTCTGAAGTTTACTAAAATTGTTACCTCACGGGTACATATTACCAAAGTTAATTCCCCATTCGTTGATTAGCCAAAGTGAAGCAAGTATTCCGAGCTTTGATATGCTTAATGCATATATTTTCTTATTTGGACTGCAATAAGCTGTTCTGAAAGTATAATTGAATTCCTTTAACCCTTGATACAGTTTAAATACTGATCGGTCAAATATTGAGAGGGTTTGTTTTTTCTTATTCCACGCTACCTAATAAAATGTTTATAAAACCAGGCTTTTAGTAGTGTTTTGATTTAAATTTGAATAGCTGATGTGGAATTCAGCGGCGTGAAGCACCAGCAAGAGAAAACTCAGCTGGATTCCTACAAAGTGGTGCTCACTACAGGGGATACCCTGTACACCAAAAATAAACTCAAGAATGGAGGCTTTTAAAGTGAGTAACACTCCAACACTTCCCCTTTCCACTGAATCACAAATAGTTGCTTTGAAAAAGCAACTCGCCAGCTCCTTACCCTTCTTAAAGAAGTTGAGAAGCGCTCCATAAAACTCCCTCTAAAAATTACAAATACACTCCTAGTGAAGGGAGTATTGCTTCCTTTTTCTATATATATGAATATGCTATGCATGGCGCCACTGATAAGCAAAAAGTTCGACACATCCTTCAATACTTAAGTCACTAGGCACAAGAAATAATAGTTCCTTACATGGACAATCTGCATACCTGTGCAGAGGTGTTAGAGGCTCATTTAGCTGAATTTGGTTCAAAGCACAGTCTTAACAGGGACAAACAGGCCTTTATGCACCTTAGCATGTATGAGGGCGAACTGACTGCTTTCTAACTGAGTAATTTTACCTTGCTGCGCAAAGGTTGTTAATGGATAACATGCTAACCCTGGATGAAGCTATCGCTGCCATGTTAACTGGGTTCGCTTTTCAACCCTCTCTAGCCAGGTATATCATTTCAGTGAAACGTTACTTCAAAAACATCCGCGATATAAAGGATGCTCTGTTAGACTTTTCTGATTTTCATTCCTGTGCAACAATAAATTGAAAATGAGGTGGAACCTTCAGTTCTAACCATTGAGGATCTTTAGCCTGTAGAACAGTTGGGGGTGAGCACACCTGTACCTACCCCAGTGAACCCTGCTTCCTCATTGCGACTCAAAAAAGATACCACTCCCTCCTATAATTCAGAGCCCTGTAAGGTAGCTAATACCATACTCCTGCACAAGCTCACCAAAGCTGCTGTGCCTTCCCATCCAGCCGAGCTGGTAAATTCGCGTCCTAAGGCTATCCAATCTCTTTGGTCGTCCCCCTACCTCAATCACAGCCTTGCCAGTTGTGGAGAATACCCTCGGGGATGAATTTGAGGGGGGTAACGATAATGTTTGATACTACTTATTAGGAGCTCCCACAGAAGTGGAGGTCCTTGATCATTTGAACATTAAAGGAGTATATGAAACACCATACCTGAGGAAACGTACCTCAGACAAGTATTAGGGTGCCCAAAAGTTATTGAAACTTCCAGCGATGGTGATGAGTTCTTGGCTGGCTTGAATTTGACCACTTCAGCGGATCCAAACCATGAATTCATCATGGATAAATACCCTGAGACTGATCATAGATTAACCTCCACTTTCCAGCTCAAGGAGGTCTTGTCCTTGTCTCCTAACTTTGGAGGAACACTCACAAATGTTGAAGTGGTCATCCAAAAGTCTGGTTAATGGCCATCCTGGATACCGGCTCCCCAGTTAATGTAATTTCTACTAAGCTCATCAAAAAGAGAAAGCTGACGCCTGATTTTTTGAACAATCAAGAGTTTGTAATTGCCAGCTTAACTAACACTCGCGCCATTGTGGCATATTTTTCCTTCCCATTCGAGTTGGGAAGCTTATTTTATCAGCCTCCGCAGTGACTTTGGACAGCAACGCATATGATATGCTCTAGGTACCCAGGTTATGATTAAGTATGAGGGAATAATTAACATGAATCAAGGTGGCCTCTCGATACTCAACTATGAAGTCCCCTTAGTCTTATCCAATAAAGAACCCAGCAAGCACAAATACTCTTTCCTGGTTGAATATCCCTTTTACGCTATGACTTTGCATTATTCCATCTCTGGGCGCAACACCATACAAATGCCTGATTCAGTGGATGCTAGGGACGGAATCCTTTTCTATGCTGCAGATGAAGTCTTGATTAAGTCTTGTGGACAACGAGTGGTGGACACAAAAATAACTCTCCAAATCCCAACACCACTGCTTGTTGCACCGCATAAGCCTTGAGGGCGTTAGCCCCTTGGAGCCTCAGGTATTATCTGGGACACTAGACCTAGCCTACCAGAGGCCTAATACTATTCTTCTGATAAAACCTCACCGTCAAGGACATGATCATAAGTAAACACCAGGAGATTGGCAGAGGGTTTTTAATTTCCGTGGAGGACATTGAACGTATCCACTACTATGGCTCAATGACAGATTTGGGTTTGCTAATGAATAACTTAATAAGTACCTTGCCCAAGGTCCATATTTTGGATGAATTGACCCCAGATGAGATGGAAAAAAGTTCATACTCTCCTAGACGACCCCCCCCCCCCCCCCCCCCCCCCCCCCCCCCCCCCCCCCCCCCCCCCCCTATAGCGGCATTGTCTCCAAATATGATAATGACTATGTCCACATGAAGGGCTGGTGCCACGCCATTGATGTGGGTGATGCCCATCCTAAAAAGTCCAAATTTTATTGCTAGTTAAGTGGAGGAACTGCAAATGAGGACGGAGCTCTAGTAGTTACTAGACGCGGGGTTACTAGTTCCTTCACAAAGCTCTTGGTATTCCCCCTCTTGCTAATTAAAAAGAAAAATGGAGGTCATTGGATAGTCATGGACTACCGCATTTTAAATAACCTTACAAAAAAGGATAGCTATCCTATCCCTAGCATTGATGACGCCCTAACACAAATCTCTATATCTAAATTCTTCTCTGAAATGAACTTGGCTAGTGGCTATTGACAAATGGAACTTTCTCCTCAGTATCAGGAGAAATGCGCCCTTATTTGTAGTGAGGGTCTCTTCCAACCCACACGATTACCTCAATGTTTGTGCAACGCACCTGCATCTTTCCACTGTGCCATGGATCACATTTTGCAGTACCTAAAAATAGCTTGTGTCATCATCTATCTTGATGACATCACGGGTTCTCAAAACCTTCAACGAACATCTTAATCACTTGAAGGAGGTGTTTTAACAGTTACATAAGTCTAATATTAAGTTGAAACCCTCGAAGTGTACCTTCTTTTTTTAGTACTAGATTCGAAGTGTACCTTCTTCATAAGGAAATTAAGCTTTCTTGGCCACTCCATTTCCCAAGGAGGAATTTACCCCATACGGAAAAAGGTCGAAGCAATCTCAAAAATACCTCCCCCTAAAAATCTACAGGATATTCAGGTATTTCTAGGGATGATGGAGTATTACCATCAGTTCATCTCTAAGTTTGCTAACTCAGTGAGCCTCTTGTCCGTCTATTAACCAGGAATACCCCTTTTTATTGGGGTGCTGAACAAAAGGCCGCTTTTGAGACGCTGAAGAACTGCTACAATAACTTCCTATCCTACAGCATCATAATTTCTTTAGACTGTTAATCTTGTTTAAGACACTTCAGACTATTCCGTTGGGTACATCTTAGCCCATTTGGATGAAAATGATGTTGATCATCTGGTATCTTATTTTAGTAAAATGCTTTCAAAAGCAGAACACAACTAAATCTTTTCTTTCCCTTAACAATCACTTTAGTTACTACAATTCAATTCAAACAGCAATTTTTGATAGTCACACAAGAGAGATGGGCTATTTTAATAATAAATCTAATACAACCTGGGCGAGCGTCGCATCAAGAGGTGCACAAAACGGTGCACCCAAGGGCAAGAAATGCCCTAGAGGGGGACTAGGAACCCAAGACGCCAAGAAACCACAAACTCAGACACCATCTGGGTTTATGGTACTTACTATAAAACAAGATAAATACATGTACATCCAATGTAACCAACCCCTTTCAAAGGTGAAGCATGGGCTCCAACTCTTCCTTGAGGATGAGTCCCCAACCCTGTGGGAGAAAACATGCGAGGCATAGCCCTCCCTTTTCTCCCATGCGGTATATGTTGCCACCAACAACATGGGCCATGGCTGGATCAACATTGGTTTTGAAACAGCCAAAGAAGCGAAAGCCGCAGCAAAAGTCTGCGTCAAGATTGCCCTTCCCAAGAGCAAAAAAATAGTGTGCACCGCGTGCACCAGATGGAACAAAGCAAACTTTGTTCATCTCATTTGACTCGCTCCCTACCAACCTTCCTCATAAGGTAATTGAGGAGGAGCTCTGCAAAGGGCTAGTAGCCTATAGGAGAAATTATGTAACTCAAATTACAACAATTTCACCTGATGCCAACCCTGTGCACAGGCAAAGCTATCGCCATGATCAACCCATTCCCCAAAGTGGAAGATGACTTATCAAGAATCCCCCACACAGCAGAGTTTCACTTTGTGGATGGGGGACAGTCATCCACATTCTGAGTTACACTGGAACGCGCACCGCCTATATGCAACCACTGCGGTTCATTGGGACACAAGGAACACGCATGCCCCGTGAAGGAAGGCTTAATGGAAGCAGACTACTGTGAGGAAGCCATGGACAAAAGTAACAAAAACTTCGCCAGACTGACCAATAGCCACCACCCATTCTGCTGGGGTGAAGATGGAATTTACTCCATCGTGGACCCAGTTAAACATAAACGACACAAAGCGGCACAAAAAGCCTGCAAGCGGGAAGCAGCCAAGGCGGTAGCACATGCAGAATCATCCATTGACCCTGGACAAATTCAAGAGGATATTTCAGATATTCTTTGAGCCAACCAATCAGAACAATATGCCCAGGTCGAAAATTTTCATAGAAATTCAACTGAGTCACCAAGCGACATCAGACATGCACACTTTGAGGAACAATTCAGCTGCATTATGGGCGAAAATGTGGTGCACAATTCTCCAAAATTCAAACCCAAAATTACAGGACCCAATCAGCACCCCGCATTGAACCATCATGAGATATGTGCGGGAAAAGATAATGTAATTTCCAAAAACTGCAATTCCCATGAAAAATCGAGTCAGATCAAGGGAACTGACATTGTCACTGAGAGAGTTGGAGTACAGACATGGAGCATGGCCAAAATGAGCCGCAGTGGGATAGGGCCAGAGGGCCCTCCCAACCGCTCCTGAGGCGCCACGGGCACCTCACTGTCAATAGGGATGCTAAAATCGTGGGAGCCAGGGCTCAAACGTCCCAAGCCAAAAAGCTGGAATTCCTGAGAAAACCCCTTGTAGACATCTTGACTATCCAAGAAATTACTGTCTACAAGGGGAAGAAGGATTCTGGTCAGCCAGAGTCTCACCATCACAATCAATATGGATGTCTCACTGTGGGGTGATCATCCAAAATAACAAAAAATTAAAAATTGCAAACTCCTCGTTATACCTTCATGGTCACGTCTTGGTAGTAATGATCACATTTCAAGAGGAAACAATCTTGATAGCATGCATCTATGCACCATGCACTGCAGCTGAGAGAAAAAAATTATTAGAAACTGTGCCAACACTCACCCTCCCACCAGATACCATCCTTTTGGGCGACTTTAACTGCTGGGATAACCCTGACACTGACTGATGGCTGAACCCCAGGGATACCCACCGGGGCACATTAAATTCCGCACAATGAAGGCATCCCTTGGCCTATAAGACGCCATCCCCCCAAGTCACCACTCCTTTCCCACATGACATGGCCCAACAAACGTGAGGGAATGCTCATATCAATGAGCCGCATTGATCACATCCTCGTTCCACAATCCCAACAATCAAAAATTTCCAAATTTACAACAAAAAAGTCAATTTTTCTGACCACCGATTTGTTTTGGTGCAGTTATCACCAACCTGAACCCATGCACAGGTGTCGCCCTGGAGAAAGTTACACCCAGAAAACATAAAATTACCAGAAAAATCTGAATGGGTTGAACATGAGGCCACGAACAAAGAATCCACAGCCCCATTCACTTCAGATCTCATTGCAACATGGGCAAATTTCTAAAAAGGAACTAATCAACAAGACCTGACATATTGCATCACATATATACACCACCAATACAGCCACAATGAGGCGCACCTTGGTGGAACTGGACCACCTCGATCATAACACTCTGAGACCCAGTTATAGCCCCAACTGGGGATGCGAATGGGCGGAAATATCCGCCCAACTAAACACCCTCATCTTTGAGCACCAACATAGAATCAAAGTATCAAACAAAGGAAAGTTCATAAAGGAAGGAGAAACATGTTTGACATATTTATTTTACCAATTCCACTCATACAGCAACCAGCCCACATGCACATAGGTCTGCAAGATTGATGGCACCGTGGCAACTGACCCTGAGGAGGTCAAGGTGGAAGTACACCACTATTACACTGAATTATACCGCGATACACTGACAGACCCACAAAAAATCACAAGATTTATACAAACCGCCAGAATACAAAGCACACCACCAAACTACAAATTTTTAAATCTAATTACATGGAGCTTTGGGATACAATCCGCGGTGCACCACGTAGGAAATGCCCAGGGCCTGATGGGATACCCTACAAATTTTACAAAAAATATTTTCAACAAATTGCCCCCCTCCTATTGGTGTCTATGAACCAGTGCTTGCTGGAAACACGCCTCCTACCTGGTGGCCATGAATCATATGTCATAACCTTATATAAAAAGGGTGACAAATTTGACCTGGCAATTGGTCTCCAATCGCACTATCTAATACTGACACAAAAATTCTAACAAAAATTTTAGCAGCCAGATTAGGCGCAATTGCTTTTGACGTCCTGTCACCCAACCAGTTTGGGTTTATACCAGGGCACTCAATCTGGAACAACATACACCCTGTTGCAAACATATGTCAGTCCAAAGAAACTGGAGCCTTAGTCTTCTTAGACCAGGAAAATGCATATGACCGCATTAGCTAGCCATACCTAAAGGAATGCCTGCACGCTTTCAAACTCCCACCCAGATTCATAAACTGGGTGATGCTCCTCACAGAATCTGCAACAATGACTGTATGCAGCCCTGGCTTCCTAACTAACAAGATCACACCACACAGAGGGCTCAAACAAGGGGACCCCCTCAGCCCACTACTGTATAATTTCAGTTTTGATCCACTCCTCCACGTAACTGACTCACGCCTCATGGGCATAACTGCACAAGGCCAGCCAACAGTCAAAATACTGGCCTTCGCGGATGACTTCATGGCAGGTATAGCTAACAACAATAATTCCTGACAGCTGGAACGCACCCTAGAGGAATACTCCATGGTGAGCAATGCATCTCTCAACAAAAGGAAAACAGAAATCATTCTCTTAGGTAAGTACACTAACAACTGAGCTACAACACCAGAACCTCATACCCTCATATGAAGGAAAAACCCACTCATCTTACCTTTGCATCACCTCCCACCACCACTCCTGTCCGCCACCTTGGGATATGGCTGGAAACAGGGGGATATGCCAATGAGACAATGGAAAGCAACCTACTACAGTGGGTATCCAACCGCGTAGCCTCCCTCAAGGGAAGATCCCCAGGACTAATGGGGCGAGTAACAGTTGCTAGCTCATTCATCCTCCCAATACTATGGTACCCTGCCCACACAATCGCCTTCTCACCCACCTTTATAACTTCAATCCGCGCGCTCATCCAGGACTGGCTGTGGCCCAGATCCCATCCTCCCATACAGATGAAAACACTCTTTGGCCAACGCTCAAGCGGAGGCATGGGACTAATAGATTTTGAGAGCCACGCCAACCGCATCCTGGGTACCTGGATAAAGGAAGTCCTTGCCCCAGACCTCCCACAACAACACAGGTCCAGGGCAGCGAGAATTAATTTAGCACAGACGCTCAAAAACCAACCCACATAGCCCACCCAGACTACTATCATACCTTAAACACCCTACTGCAACAGGCCCTCATGGAACCCCCCCTCACTTCAAATGCATCCTCTGAGCCATCCGCTGCAATGGGATGGACCTTAGAGAACACTGGCACTGTGCAGGGAAGGGGACGACCCAGCCCCCACTTTAAATTAAGAAATCCAGAAAACCACCCCCAGAGAGACATGCTTGCTATGACCCCAACCATTTCTAGAATCAAATACCTAGATGCATTGGACATCCCCTACGATTTAACCACACAGAAGACAGTGTGGAGAATGACACACCACCCACTCCTACAGCCGATGGTAAGAGCCAACGCCTGGCGCTGTCTGAGAAGGACCTATAGGACGGCGGACCGCTCCAATTCCCTCCACGCAACCTGTGCAGTATGTGGAGGGGAGGGCTCCCTACATCACCGCCTAGAAACATGCCCCAATTAAAGCCATATGGCAGGAAGTCTCGCGCCTGCTTAAGATCCAAAACAAGCAGGAATCTTTTATTTCAAAGAGCCTCCTCGCGCTCCAGATTGAGTCACCAATCCCATCTACCCTCCGCTCCAAAATGATACCCATTGAAATGTGGACAATCCACACCATTGCCTTAGATGCGTTCAGGAGCACAGTCCCAACCATCCATGGGGTTATCAACAGGTTCCACGTCCACTTATTGGAGAACTTCCAAGCCTGGCTCTATGGATATATGAGACCAAGGCAAAAAGCTCTCATAGAATCATGGTTCACTCTGGTTCCTCCACACAGACCCCTTCCTTCACACCTGCTCCATAGTGGGGGAAACCCCTCGGAGTAGTGCACCAACCCCACATACCTGGCAGTCCCGCTGGCAACAGGGGTAACTTGAGTACCCCGGGGTGCCCAATTTTATCTATCTTCGTTTTCCAAACATACTCGGTAATGCCCGTCCCCTGGTCAGCTTACCTCGGTTAAATAAAAGCAGAACACAACTACAGCGTTACAGAGAAGGAGTGCCTTGCCGTTCTGTTAGCTGTAAAGCACTACCACTCATTCCTATATGTGACCACCTTCACTGTAGTTACAGACCATGCTTCATTAAAGTGGTTACAGAATATGAAGGGTCCTACTGGCCAGTTAGCTCTCTGGGCTCTAAAGCTCCAGCATTACAACATGAAAATTGAACACCGTGCTAGGACCCATCACATGAATGTTGATGGGTTGACTTGGCTTCCAGTCCTTGACTTGGATAATAGTGAGGCGGTGAGGTTACATGACCTCTTAGTGACCCCCAATGAATGGGAGGATGAGGATGAGCCTGTCCAGAAGATCTAGCCTGGCACTCCCATAATACCAAAGTGAAGAACGGGAAGTTGTATAAGCAGGTGGGGGCAAACTGGCTCCTTACTTTGGTCTCTCGTAATGTGTACCTGCTATCCTAGAAGCTCACTCCACTATAGGTCATGTTGGGGCAAAGAAATCTTATGAGTGGATTAAGGATCGGTTTTATTGGGATGGAATTATGGAATCAATTGTTGACGTCTTGGAAGCCTGAATTACGTATAAGAAGCAATCCAGTTTCAAGGTAAGATACCAGTAGCAACCAACTACCCCTCAACGACCATTCCACTACACCATCAGTTTGGATGTAGTAGGTCCCCTTCCTCAGACTACTAGCGGAAACAGATTTATCCTAGTAGTCATTTACCACTTCACTAAGTGGGTGGAAGCCGTGGATCTTCCTGCCAAAACGGCAAGGCCGCAGCCACCTTTTTACATCAAATCATTTTCACTCATCACGGATGTCAAGTAAAACTCTGTGATAATGGTAAGAACTTCACCTCTAGAGTATTCAAAATCCTGGTCACATCCATGGGAGCCTAACAACTTCTTCTTGGCTTTATATAATCCTTTCACCAATGAGACCTTGGAAAGAGCAAATGGAACCTTGGTTTCATCCTATAAAAATGGCCTCTTCTTATCCTCTTCACTGGGATCAATACCTACCCAATGCGCTTATGGCATACTGGATTAGCTATCAACAGATTTTAAAAATGTCTCCATTCCATGTTTTGTATGGGCGGGAACCAGGAATACCTGTCCTCTTAGCTAAAGATGTATTCTCTTCTTGAATTGAGGCACCTGAAAAAGTCATGATAAGATCGGCTCAGAGCATCATCCAACTCTAATCTGAAGCTATGACCAATTTAGCGAAAATGGTGACAAAAAAGGGCAGGCTGCCAATGAGCTCTGAACCCCTCTACCTACATTACAAGTGTCTGACATGGTATTATACTACTATAACTGCATCACTCCTAGAAGCGGTAAGATTGAATCAATCTGGGAGGATCCTTTCACCATCACCTACAAAAGAGGAAATGAGTGCTCCATAAAATCCTTGGCTACTGGGATTACTATCAATTGGGTACATGGCCAATTCCTATGGCCCTATTCTCCCCCAAACATTCCTGAGGGGGTGATGTCAGACATTTGTCCTCCAGCTGCATAATAAGAATGTTTTGGGTCAAAATCAGCCAAAAATGGGTAATGTTGGCCATTTGCAAGTTTGCAATACTAGAACAAAGGAATCAAATGATACTAACAATCATATTGACCAAAAGACCCTCAACAATTCTCAATGGAAACCCACAAATCAGGGTAACATGATTATAAATACTCCACAGGAAATATGAACAAGATTGAACAGTTAGGTTACTTCAACCATGCAGCAGACTCTAGGGTTTCCATTCAGATGGTACTCCCTCATTTAAAACCAGGTCCATTCAAGCACTGATGCAGGGACCACCCCCTTTTATAGGCGTAGCAGGGGTCCCTCAAGGTAAAATAATTTTTCTGATGGGGATTGGCTGAAGTTTACTAAATTATTACCTTATGGGTACATATTACCAAAAGTTAATTCCCCATCCATCGTTCAGCCAAAGTAAATTAAGTATCCTGGGCTTTAATAGGCTGAATGTATATATTTTCTTATTTTTAATGCCAACAAGCCATTCTTAACTTATTATCAAATCCCTTCAACCCTCAATACAATTTAAATGCTTATTAGTTAGATACTGAGAGAGTTTGTTTTTCTTTTTATTATCCCACGCTACCTAATAAAATTTTTTATAAAACCAGCTTTTTAGTAGTGTTTTAATTTTAAATTTAATTGTCATTATGGAATCCAGTGGCATGAAGCACCAGCAAGCAAGAACTCAGCTGGATTATTACTACTGCGTCTGGGAAGTGTTTGTTCAAATCTCCACAGAGCTTTTCCAAAAGCGCCATTAAGTTAATATTCAGGAAAACTCAAACCCCGTGCTCCACTGATGACAGGGGTTGGGAATGCAGAATTTTGATGAAACGGTTGCAGTTTGCTTGCCATGCTAAAATCTCCGTGGAAATACTCACTGCTGTTTTCTTTTTTTATCTAGGCCACCAGTGTTGCCAGGGCTTTCATGAACTTTGGATGGTGCAAAGACCAATCATGTGCCCTTTACTTTGCTAGCCCAACTACTACCTGATATTGGGTGTACATTAATCTACTCAAAGAGATTATCAAACTTACCTTGTCTTGAATCAAATCAGTTGAAAGTAGTGATTGCAATGAGAAATAAAAGTATTTTTATAAAGTTTATATAATCCAATCACTTATGCCTACTAACTACCATATATAAATTCTCTATTTCTTTTTAGCATGTTAATTCTATGATAAACTCTGTGATGTGAACTTAGATAGCTACAACTTGGATTGCACATTTATGAGGGACTTCTCCCACTGCTCCTCTCAACCAAGTTACAACCACCAGAATTATACTGGAACATATGAAAGCTCATGCGCCAACTGATTTGCCATGGTCCACTATGCATGGCCAATCAGCATCTGCCATCCAACCAACTCATATTGCTGGCCCAGCACTGGCAAAATAAAATCTTTTGCCATTTTCAAATATATTAATGATATTTACAATGCTGTTAGATTCTGGCGGTTGACTCAAAAATGAACCATTTGACAATCAACAGATTGGGTCAATTACCCCCCTAATGCTCAAGCTATACTCTAATAAAAGCCTATTGCAATAACGTAGCTCAGAACAATTATCACAACGTGAATTTAATTTTATTATCAAAATCTCAGGCCAAATAACTCGCACATTTAGGCCGATCTTGTCTGCAATAACATGGCTTAAGCTGATTATTGCAACATCAATTTAATTATCAAAAGCTCGAGCTGAATATGATTACACATTTAAATGGTTTTTCTGCAACTACTCAGCTTGGGCTGATTAACTCAATGTCAAATCAATTCTGTTATTCTAATAGAAGCTTGGGCCAAATACACTAGCATACTTGAGCCAATTATCACTGCACCAAACCTTAACAACTAGTCCTGATTAAAATTGGGACATACATTAAGAAATCAGCATGAGAAATCGTTTGGGATTGACCCAAAGAGAATGTCTACAAATCACATGAATGAAAAGACGAAAAGAAAATAATCAGCATGATAGCACTTGCACATGGAATGCCTGAATGGGAGTACCTAGTGCTATTATAAGAGGCCTGCTGACGTCCTTATTAGGGAGTCGTTTTTGTCAGCTGTATGACAAAAACATGATTGAGCTGGATTGATTTCCGCCTTAGGGCAATTTTTGTATATTGGTATGTTAATTGGCACGATAGCACTTGCACATGGAACACCCAAATGAGAGTACTTAGTGCTTACAAGAGGGCCAGTTGACATCCCAATTAGGAGGTCGTTTTCATCAGCTGTATGATGGAATCATATTTTAAGCTGGTCCTAAAATGATTTTTATATGTAGATATGTGTAACTGCATGATAGCACTTGCACATGGATTCCCAAATGGGAGTAACTAGTGCCATTGAGAGTGGCCTGTCAATGGCCCAATTAAGGGTATATCATTTATTTGAATCAACCACAAAATCTCCCAGAATTCATATTTTATCAGCAGTATGATAAAACTCATTTTAAAACGATCCTAGGACCATTTTGCATGCTCATTGTTGCAATTTTTGTCCCCTGGAGTTCTACTGAATATGAGAGTATTTTGCCACCAATAAGCCTAGCAATCGGTCTCAGTCATATCAGTTCAAGGGCCAAACTGAGGTGGAAAATAATCTGTGATATTGCATGCTTGAATGTGGCCAGTAGATGCTCTAGAGGTATAAAGACCAGCACCTGGCCTAATGAATAATTATCAAATAAATTAGTCTAAAAAAGATTTATATTATTTAATTCTCTTTCCATTTTTTATTTTAAGTCAATTTTGGAGAGTCATCAAGCTGGGTGTAAGTCCAGTGGAACGTCCCCTGTGCATAGATCAGTCGCTCTTCCCGTTTCCAAGCAAAAAAGCTCCAAAGAGGGTGGCCATGCCCCTCGTCACCCTAGGTGACCTCACCCACATAGTAGATGAGCGTTAGGTAACGCTTTCCCTCACCAAACCCCTCCTCTGTTACTTTTGTTCACCACAGCCAAACTCATTAGACGGATTATGGAAATCTGTGGCAAGATTGCAAATTAAAGTTGATTGCTCTGAAACTGATAAAAATTAAGCCTGATAAATGGAAACCGCATAGCCAAAGAGGGATGAAGATTGAGTTATTGGCTGGAATCGCTGACAGTTTTGATTTTCCCAGCAGTACAATCATTGAAATTAACCCCCTCTCAAAATCATTGAGGATGATCCCTGACATGCAGTAGTAGCATCAGACACCATCGATGATAGTTTGAAGCTCCCTTCCAGCAAATTGTGAGTTGTGGCTGATGCAACGCGTTTGACTGAACAAATGGCCCAGCAACCAGGCACAGGCAGGTTAGCATCCCAAACCTGTTCCCAACCAATTAGGACCTCCCCTACGTGGGGTGGCCTCAGGGGATTCCTGCTGCTTGTCAGGCCAGATACCATTGCACTAACCATCAGAAATTCAGTTGAGCCTTGGTTTGGGCGTTTGAGGTCAAACCAACAGCAACTCAGCCTGCCGCCAAATCCTTCAATGTCAGTTCCTAATGGGCTTATCTGCCCCCATCCTCAAATAATTCTCTGGTTAGGTTGAACATGAGGGACCTGATCCCTGCTTGTCCCTGCATAAATTGACCACTATTTAATTAGTTGCATTGTACTGAGAATATTGTTGGTTGATTTTCTTTCTTTACAATTTTATTTGAGGTACACCAACCAGGGGACGGATAGTACCGATCACAACACTCAAAATGGCAAAACAAACTACTAACCAGGTGGGAAGCAGAAACTGCTTAACACACCATGGCAGAGGGTGAGGAGGGGTCAGGGGGTTGGTTTTCAGAAAGACCCCCTCGATCAAGGGGTGTTGGTTACAGTACCAGATCAGAGCAGAGAGCCAGGGCGTTGGGGCATCTTCATAGTGGGGGCTGAGGTCAGCGTAGTAGGAGTTTTCCACTTCTGCATCAAGATAATGATGGGAAAGTGTTTAAACAAAAGCTGCGATGAGAACTTCAGCTTCTTTGCGGGCTTCAGGAAGTTGGTTGAAAAGGGAGATACTGTGGCGGGTGATTTTGGCTGAGGGGTTGAATGAAGCAAGCGTTGCGACATTCATAACAGCGATTTCAGCATCATCAAATAGTTTTGAGATGTCACTGCAGGGAGATTCAGAGAAGTTGGGGGGAAGAAGATGTTGGGCAGGCCATGCTGGAGCTGAGCCACTGACTGGGCCACCGCGGTACGTAGTTTTGGGCAATGAGGAGAGGCCACCGCAGCTAAGGCGAGCTGGTGGTCACTTTGGAAGGGGGCTGTATTGGGTAGAGGAGCAAAATGGCTAGGGGTAGGGGTTTCATCGAAGTTGGGAAGGAAAAATTCTGCCCGACCATAATCACCATGGCAGAGAGGTTGACCTGTATGCTTACTAATGAGGATATTACCTGATTCGTCAGTTTCAGCCAATAGATCCCATGGATTTTGATTCACTGGAATAGTGGCGTTTAAATTTGAGTGGGTAGGATTGGGCGAATGGGCAGCTGCTTGGGTGCGAATGTTGGTCCAAGCATTGCTCTGATTGGCTGGCGTAGATTTAGGTGGGAGAGTGAGGATTGAGGTTTTGGGTGGGGCTGATTTTCCATGTGGGCCCACTGAACGAGATTGGAGGGTGGGAGGGGGCAACAAAGCGCCCCATACTGAACCTCCAGAGGGGGCTCAGAAGCTGCATCAGCGGATTTGGCCTTAGGGCACACTCTTTTTGCATGGTTGAGGCGAAAGCAGAGGGAACAAATCTGCCTACCATTATCAACCTGAGCCCAAAAGAAATGATCAGGCGCTGCAGCCACACTAGCGCGGGGTGGGATTTGTTGGGCTATGGTAGGGTGGTGTGGTATGATGGTGGCTGTTGCATGAGGAGCAGCAAGGCGTTCTGCACCAGATGGAATGGCAAAGATGAGGTTGGGCTGAGTGCCATAAGCCATGAGCCCCGCGACCAACTGGTCATACAAAACCTGGGGTGGAAGGTGGGATGGGAGATTTGCAAAGGATACCACTAGCGTGGTGTCTGAAGGGAGGCGAGTACGGGTTGTGGGAATGGGGGTTTTTATAAATTAGAGGAATTTGTGCTGCCGCTTCAGCATCCTCCTCAGATTGGAACCTAACGTCAAAGTAGCCCTTAAAAGGGCGGAAGTCTATAAAGCCAGGTGGCGCAAAGGCTGTAGTGGCTAGGTCAATAATTGCCTTATCGGCATATGGGAACAAACGCCCATAGTCCACTCTGAGGCAATAGCGAATAGCAGAGCGAGGGAGGGCGAGAGGATGGGGCGAGAAGGGTGGACGCGCGCCAGGTGGAGCGCTAAGTCTCGTGGGGGGACAAAACGGTTGGAAGCAGTGGGCGGGCTGTTTGAACCCATCTGAACGCGCTTGCCTGCAGGGCGGAAAATGCTAGGTGGAGGTGCACTGCTGCCCCACACTGGGGTGGCAGGCGGCGGAGCCAAGGACATCAAAGAATAGGTTTGGGCAGATGGCTGTAGATAAACAAACTTAAATTTAAAATCGCTCAAAAGTGACTTTGAGCGGTTAAAGAGTGATTTTCTTTCTTTACTTTCCATAAAAAAATCCTTTGTTTTAAATTTTTTTATGTTGGAAAATAAACCGCCCTTTCCGCTATCACTCTCACACCACTCGAGGTTAAACGCTATATCTTTCTGATATCTTAATATTTTCCTGTATGAGGTTCTGGATCACCAGCAGTTATTGGCGAAACTCAACTCCAGTTTCATATCCGTTGTACCATCAGCAGTGCCTTTGGCATTCTGGTTCGCTGTTTGGGTGATCCGGCACCTAGGCTGGCAGGCCAGTCTAATTTTAACTTGCTGTTTGCCTGACATAATTGACCAACCATTATTCCTAACCATTTCCGCCTTTCTCATAGATATTGGAAAAGCAATGGTCCCTTCTTTTCAGATGAACCAGGTTGGGAAGAAACTTTTTCCTGTCCATAATAGTCAAGTTTTACTCAAAATGTCCAATCCACACCCCATAGTCACTGCGGCTATTGTGTCCATGTCAGTAGATTCTGACATTTCTAACTTGTGATAAGCTTATTCCCCCTATGAACCTAGCGGTCTCCCCTGACTCCACTACCATCTCTTCAGTATCGCCAGATTCAACTACAGCTCTCAATAAAGAGAAATTCATCTACTTTTAACTGGCAATGAAGATTAGAATTGGGTCCCAACACGTCTCCTTTGAGGCTTTGGTGTATACTGGAGCTGCGGGCAATTTTATGAGTGTTGAACTATCCCAACAATTGAAAATTGACCTGGGTGTAAGTCCTACGGTGATGGTTGCTTTGTCAGCCTCCCAGACCTTATACTTAGTTCGCCGGCCAGTTTCATTCTCAGTATACCAGTTCAGCTTCTGCAATCAGTTTTCAGCAATGCTGAACTTAGTGTTCCCAGTTATTTTAGGAGTTGGATGGTGGCGCCAGCAACATGTGAAGATTCAATTTTAGTCAAATGTTGTCATTTATTAATGATCAAACATAAGGAGAATATTCCTTAATTAATACTCTCAAGAAAACCCAAGGCTATAGCTCCATCACTTCCCTTGTCTCTCCTGCAGGCCTTTTGTCCGATTTTCCCAAAATTTTATTGTGCTATAGAAGTATCTTTGATTCCAAAAAGGCAGATCGTCTGCCTCCTCATATTGAATTTGACCTAGGATTTTGTACAATAGTGCAGTTGGTGAATATCAACTGTCCGTTGTATCCTCATACAGTAGAGGAGGAGGTTGCACTTAACACTTGGTTGGATGATATGCTAAAAGAAGTTTGGTTGTTTAAAAAGACATCGCCAGTCACGTCTCCCATCACCTTTGCTAAAAAAGCTGATGGTTCCCTACGTCCTGTGTGGATTATGGACATTTAAACAAAGCTATGGTTAACAATCCCTACCCCTGCCTCTGGAGCAGATGACCAGCCAGACAATAGCCAAATTTCGTGTGTTCTCTAAACTTGGTATCATCAATGCCTTCATCCAGGTTTGGGTAATGGAAGGGCAAGAATGGTTAACAGCGATCTGGATATAGTGAGGCATTTTCAAATTCTGCGTAATGCCCTTTTGGGCTGAAAAATGCTCACGCTATGTTTCAATGAATGATTTGACAGTGTACTGGGCGATCTCTGGTTCCCTTTCGCGGTCACATATATTGACGACATTCTGGTTCACTCCCCAACTCCCAAACAACACGCTATTGACTTGAAAGTGGTCATGGCTGCTTTGCACAAGGCGGGCTTGTTTGTCAAGCCTTCTAAATGCGAGTTCTATAAAGATGAAGTTACTTTTCTTGGGAACCTCGTCCTTAAGGATGGCTACATGATTCCCTCTAATAAGTTGGATGCTATCCGTGAATGGCCTATTCTGACAACCCAGAAACAATTATGGAGCTTCTTGGAAACCATTATTTTCCTAAAAAAATTTCCCCAGCTCTTTCCCAGTTGCTGGCCCCACTCCACCCCTTCACTGGCAAGAACATACCATTTCGTTTGATGCCAGAATGCCAGCAGGCGTTTGAGTTTATCAAAGAAGGGTTTTTATCACCTCCATCCTGAAACATGTGGATCTTTCCAAGCTGTATATTGTTGCATGTGATGCCTCCTCAGTGGCAGTGGGGGTAGTGCTGATCCAAGAGCATGAGGGTTTGGAACATCCGTCACCTACTTTTCCCAAAAATTTACATCTACAGAGAAATCCTGGGCCATCTATGATAAGAAGTTGGCAGCTGTTGCATGAGCATTGACTCATTGGAGGTACCTGTTACATGGTGCCCAGCATGAGTTAACTGTTCGCATGAATCACCAAGCTCTCTTGTATTTTCATAAACCCCAAAATTGGTGCATCCGCGATCCTGAACCTATAAGGACTTGTTCAGTTTCAATTTAAAACTGAATTTGTAAAAGGTGCGCTTAACGTACTTCTGATTTTCTCAACTGCAACCCCGCCCACTGTCCCACGGATTCAGAGGAAGCAGACCTCATTACTGTGATTCCTGCTGCTCAAATTTTGTTGATCTGTTTCCCCCATCATCTCCTTCACCGCACTTGCTCCTGACGCCCCACTTTTTTCTCAGGTCTTAGCTGGCCAAATGACCTGCCCCAAAAGGGTGGAGTAATTTTACCAATTTTCCCTCCAAAATCACAAACACTCTCTGTACTCTTTGGTGAAGGGTCTCATTTATTTCAAGTCGCTAATTTGGGTTCCCCCTCTCTTCAGATCCAAGGTATTTCGTGCGCATCACGCCCCCCTCACAACCAGCCATCTGGACAATAAGAAATGCATCGATTTGATTAAGTGGACCTACAATTGGGCAGGTTTAACTATTGAATTTTTTGGCCTGGTTCGCTTATTGCATTACTTGTGCTTGAGCTAAGTTGGACCGTTCTGGCAGAAATGGGCTTCTACACCCCTTACAACAGGCGGAGGGACCATGGACATTGGTGTCCGTAGATTTTATTGTGAACTCCCCTGCTCCAATGGGTTTATGGCGATGGTGGTTGGGGATCATTTCACAAAATTCTCTCTTTTATTCCCTGCGCTTCTGAAATTTATATCAGAGTAAATCGCCTGTCTCTTTGTACGCCATGTGTTTTCAATGTTTGTTCTCCTGCAGGAGATCATTAGCGACCATGGTCCACAGTTCACAGCGTGGTTCTGGAGTGAACTCTTATCCATTTTTAAAAATCTCCCCCTGTCACTCCAAAGCATATCATCCCCAGTCTGATGGGCATACCAAGCGAGTTAAACAAGTCCTTTAACAGTAGCTGCGTTGCTATGCTGCAGCTGCACAGGACACCTGGGCTAATGACCTTCCCCTCACCCAATTCACCTACAACAATGGTACTTATGCTTCCATGGGGTTTTCCCCTTACAAAGCGATGTTAGGATATAGCCCTTCCTTTTCATTTGAACCCTGCTTGCATTTCAAGATCCAAGCTGCCACAGATCATGCTGAACATATTAGGTCTACTCAATCCTTAGTGTGGTAACACCTCACTAAAGCTATTAAATACTACAAGCAGGTCGCAAAACAAAAGCAACTCCCAGGTCATGACATAACAGTGGGCTCTTATGTTATGCTTAATACACGTCATTTGAGAATGCAAGTACCCTCCCGCAAGTTACAAGTAAGCGTTCAGGTCCCCACTTGGTGGAGGAAGACTTGGGAAATGGTGCATTTCAGTTAAAACTGCCTGCCCATTAGAAACAGCACCCCATATTCCACGTTTCCCATTTGTCACCTTTTAAGGGTACTCTTCCCATGGATCCTGAGCTGATAATAATTAAAAATGCAGAGGAAGCTGAAGTGAAATTATCCTATCATCCTGAAAGTCCCATCAGTCTGTTCAGTATCTTGTGGCCTGGAAAGGGTATCCGGCTTACAAGCACAGTTGGGGTAAGGCTTACAATTGCACTAACTGCATGGATTTGGTTAAAATATTTCACGAATCCCACCCAAATGCCCCCTGTCCCCCCAAAAAAGGTTGCAACAGTAATGGCGATCAAACTACCCAAGGCGCACAAAAATGTGGAGTTGTACAGTTCCTCGGCAATGGTGCCCTTCATTTGGGAAAAGGAAAGGGTAATGTAAGTCCCTGGGAACATCCTCTGTGTATAGATCGGTCACTCTTCCCATTTCTGAGCAAAAAAGGTCCAAAGAGGGTGGCCATGCCCCTCGTCACCCAGGGTGACCTCACCCAGATAGTAGATGAGCGTTGGGTAATGGCCTTCCTCTCCAGACCCCTCCCCCAGTATCTTCGTTCACTACAGCTGAACTCATTAGACAGATTATGGAAAACTGTGCCAAGATTGCCAAATTAAAGTTGATCGCTCCAAAACTGATGGAAATTAAGCCTAACAATCGGAATCCACATAGCCAAAGAGGGATGAAGATTGAGTTATCAGCCAGAATTGCTGACAGTCTTAATTTGCCCAGCATTGCAATTGTCAAAATTAACCCCCTCTCAAAATCATTGAGGATGATCCCCAACGTGCAAATAGTAGCATCAGACGCCATCACCAATAGTTTGAAGCTCCCTTCCAGCAAATTGGGAGTTGAGGCTGATGCAACTCTTTTATTGAACAAATGGCCCAGCAACTGGGCACAGGCAGGTTAGGCATCCCAAATCTGTTCCCAACCAATTGGGACCTCACCTACGTGGGGTGGCCTTGGGGGATTCCTGCTCCTTGTCGGGCCAGATGCAATTGCACTAACCATCAGAGATGCAGTTGAGCCTTGGTTTAGGCGTTTGAGGTCAAACCAACATGACTCAGCCTGCCACCGAATCCTTCTATGTCAGTTCCTAATGAACTTATCTGCCCCCATCCCCAAATAATTCGCTGGTTAGGTCAAACTTAAGGGACATGATCCCTGCTTGTCCCTGCATAAAATAACCACTATTTAATCAGTCGCATTGTACCTAGAAAATTGTTGGTTGATATCCTTTCTTTATTACATTAGAGATCCTTTCCCTAAAATTTTATTTTTTATGTTAAAAAAACTGCCCTTTCCGCCAGCACTCTACACCCCTCAGAGTTAAGGGCCATATTTTCTGGTATCTTATTATGGGCCTGTATTAGGTTCTGGCTCACTGGCAGTTATTGGCGAAACTCCTATCCAGTTTCATATCCATCATACCATCAGCAGTGCCTTTGGCATTCTGGTTTGTTGTTCAGGCGCTCCGGCACCTAGGTTGGCAGGCTGGTCTAATTCTAACTTGCTGTTTGCCTGACGTTGGGATCTTGTGATCCAATGCTTGCAACTTTGCCTGCCTCAGTTGACGCTCCCAATTACAGAGGGAAAATCAAGCCCAAAATCAGCCAAAAAAGTCGGAGTTATTTGAGGATGCCTAGTGAGTTTCCAAATGCTCAAATACTGTAAGCCAAGGCAAAATCGAGGATCATATGGTTAAACTTCAGCCCAAATAAGAGTGCAGGAAATAATTAATCAAGTGAGCGTTCCTCAGAATTTCACACAAGCCTATTGAATTAAACCTGAGTTTGACTGGTCATAAGTCTTCACACAACCACCTGATTGAAATCCTCACCACCCTTTTTGTCCTTGCAACAAATTCCCAATTTACAAAAATATTCATCAAAATGCTATCAATGCAGCCGCTGCCACTAACTCCCTCCTCCTCTAAGTCCTCTATACAGCAATTGAACCACTTTTCAAGGGGTTTCCCCTTAACTTCCCTATAGAAGCCCCAAGGAAGCCAAAATTTAATATTGAAGAACCAGTATTTGCATCTGGATGTGCGTGCATCAACATGGTGAGATCTTACTTTATAATCCTAACTACCCCCAAATCTGCCAACGTATTAACTCATTCACTTGTGTGCCAAACTTATTACCTTTGCTGGACACCAACTTTCTCAATATGTCTAGGTGATGTACACCGCTGCATCACTGATGAAGAGAACCCTCACCTCTTTAAGTTTTAAAAGCCCCAAGGGGCTACTAGTGCAGTTAACTATTGCAGGATGAAGTCTTGGGGTACTGCCCCCACCACATTAGGGCTGCGCAAATCTAAGCACCACTTAAAAATGTAGGCTTAACCATGATTGGGAGTAGCTAATGCTACCCCTAAACTAGCATATTCCCGCCCTGTCTAAGTACTGGGAAGATTGCCTGCACCAGCCAGGACAGGCGATATGCCTCTCATCCCCCTTTCAGAGGACAAGACCTGATGACCCCCAAGTTTAAGGACCCTGAGGGGGAGATGCCAAAGCCCTACCCTTTGTCACCTGCATTTTTAGTGGAGTTACGCTCTCCAACCCTTTTTGTCCAGGAAGCCTTGGATCCCTTTTGGATCTGCTATCACTTTCTTACATGATCCATTATGCCATCATCTGACTCATGCTGACCAACCAGCAGCTAGCGAGCTTCAGGCCAAATTGGCAAACTGCAGCATTTATTGTAGGCAGGTGCACCAAAGTGCAGCCAACCAGGATTTCCCCTCCCTTGTCCTGGGGTCTGAACCCGTGCAGCCTCAGCTTGTGGGGAGGCTATTTTACAGGCACCATGTCCAACTCATACCCCCTTCCTGCCCATATTCTCCCCTCAGGGAGTGGTAGACACCTGCATGAACAGGTCGGCACAGTTATCACTACCATCCCGCACTTCTTTCAGGCCACTAAAGGACACAACCAACGTGCCTCTTTGTGTTCTGGTGTTAGCTACTCACCCATGTTTCCACATGATTTCCCCAGTCTCACCATGTGGAGGCCCCAGCTTACCCTAACTAGCTCACCAACCCTCACCTCTTTCTCCTACTACCCCACACTTATGACAATCCAACCACCTGTTTACATTTTCCCACCACCTAAAATAGCTGTTTACAGACGAAAATCCCCCAACACCTCTTCCCCTTCTGTTATATGCTTAGGCTAACGCTGTGGCACCATGTCAAGATTTTTTATATTATCATACATTTATTTGGCGCACAGCAAGTAAAGATGTGTGGATGAACCCTACTCTTGGTTGCGTGACACTGGTACTAAAAAGGTGATTGCACATTTACCTTAACAGAACCATTCAAGATGCTCATTTTTAAAAAATGATTATTTAAAATGAGACAAAGTTCATTACAAAATCCCAAATTTTTTCAGTCATGTCTTATCCCAATAGATTAAAATTTTATTTTGGAAGCCATATGTATTTTTTATTATTAAATTATTGTAAAAAGTGGGATAAACCTCATTTAAAAAACTAGCATAGGTTTTTTATTTTAAGGAAATCTTTTATACAGAATTTTAGATATTTCTATGAATAAGGGGTTGTTAACCATTTCTTTCTGCTCGACATCATTTTTGAGTGATTTTGAAAAAAATAGTTAATTTTCTGCTGCCGCCTCTCCACATCAACTTCACAATTTATGTCTTTGGATCCACCACCTGCTGCTCAAGTATGGGGTAGCGGTGCTCCATCTGCTAGCATTTACCGCCCAGCAAGCAAACGCATGTGGTCTGGCTCATCCAGTCTGCCAAATACATCCATTCACTATGTCCCTCCAAGGGACTTAGTACTCCACCTCACACAATTCCATTCAACCTTCCCCCATCCATTAGCCCTACCTCAATCCTCTATCTGCTTTTGCCTCTGAGTCAATTATGGACATCTCTTCCCATATGCTGGGGAAGCGATAATTTAGCTGGCAACTGGCACCTTCGCACTAGCAGAACTTATAGCCATCTTCCCTTATAAGGGCTATTTTGAAATAGGCTTTTCCACTGAAGAGGACGCGGCCGCTGCAGCAGCTACGCCCTTAATATATAAAAACACCCTCATTACCACCACCCAAACACTTCTCTCAGATGATATTACACTTGTGGTGACCTTTGCATACCTCCCTTCACACCTTCCCCCTCAAACACTTTATGAGAAGCTGATGTCAGGGCTGTCCACTTATGGCAAAAGCCCCACTCTTCAATTCATTGTCCCAAGTGGTTCTGAGCGCCTTGTGGCACCTCAGGAAATGGCCACCCTTACCCCCCACCAGCTGAACATGGCTCAGCACATCCCACCGGATGCCTATATCCCATCCACGCTCAACCATTTTCTTTTGGGCTCACATCAACAACAGTCACACACTTTGTCCCCTCTGCCATGAGTTGGACCACACAAAACATGTCAATACAAAAACCTGCAAACATGGCCAACTCCACTAATGAGGCCACACCAACAGCGTTTGAGTGGGGATTTTGGCTGCCCCCACCCCCACAGGTTGAGCTCTTGATGAATCAGCAACAAAATCAAGCAACCTAAATCCAAGCTTGCCAATGTACACCTAGGTCAACCATTTAGGAGCAGGTTTGGACCCATGTTCAATGCAGAAAATCTCCCGCCCCAAAACCTACCCAACCAAAGTCACCTACCACTGAATCTTCCTTAAACAACCAAAATCCCTGGAACTTATTAGATGAAGTGACCGAATCTGGTGAAATTGTCCCACCATTGGGTTATCAAATTGATTTAGAGCCTTATCTGAATCCAGACTTTGATGCATTAGCACCAACCAATTGATATGTCCCCAAACCCAATGCACCTATTTCTAAAACTACCACCAGCTTGCTGAGGTCGTGGTGGCCTTAACCCAAAATTGTCATTTTTGCAGAATGTGTGCAAAATCTGTCACAGAATTTAAAAATGGGCTGCACCCCCTTGTTTCCCTCCAAGTTTCTCCTACTGCAAAAGAGGATTCAACGCCTCTATGAAACTGCCACCACCGCTGTCAAGCATGTCACTGAACTGGCAGATTTTTCCCCATCCACATGCAACATAAGAGCCAATATTGAAAATTAGAACAAATTTCTGATGACCGCATGCAGGCTAGACACCATGTTGCAGAACTCATAGAGGCTCTTGATCCAGGTCCAAATTGTTGATCTCAACAACTATATACTTCACCTTGACCCTCATCCCGCGGATGCCCAACCCCCTTGCTCTCAGCATCAATCCACCTCTATAATGCGGAGCCTGATGATGATCCGCCTGATCCCCCCTCCCCCTCCGCCATGGTAGGATAAGCGGCTCGCCACTGTGCTACCTGGTAGGTAATTATCATCTCCTTTTATGTCTCGCCGCTTGATAAGGGTGGTCAATTCATGTTTTTTGGTTAGTCTAGTTTAGGAGTTCAGTTTTGCTATTGTCTGTTCCCTGGTCGGCTTGCCTTAGTTAAATAAATATTTCTGTGGATGAGGGGAAAGTATCTAAATAATGAAGTGGTACAGTTAACTGAAGCTATCAGATAAAGATATAATATTTTAACTAGCAATGTGCAATTATAAGGTCCAACATTATGCAATTAATCAAGGGTTTGCCAAGCTCTAGAGGTAAGTGCTCTTTTGAGTTGCAATAAAATTGCCGATGTTATGGTTAGCGTTGGCTCAATAAGTACATCTGTTGAATTTATGGAATTTTAGTGTGCTCCTTGGTGCATTTTACACCTAAATCCAACAATATTTTGCAGAATTACATTTTCTACTGCAGGGATGAATGATTATGAGGGGGTTATTTGACCATCTAAATTAAAAACTAATAGTGTAACTAAAAGTTTTAATATTTATAAAATGTTTTATTAACAATTGTGGGGTTAAGAAATAAGAACCCTCTTGGAGTCTAGCAGCTTAGTATTTCAAATATATTGAGGTTTAAAGGGAAATCAATGTAATGTTTAGATTAAAATCTCTTTCTGCTAAGCATCACTTTTCGAAAATCAATTCAGCCTGAAATTTAGCTCCACTAAAGAGATTTACGAAAACTATTAGCAAATATGGCGGGAAACCCCGCAAAAGAACCCGCAGGCTATGCCAAACGAGCCAGCACCACCCTTAAACGAATCAAATCTCGGTTACCCACCTCAGGGTCAACCAGAATCACCCGCTCTCAAGCAGCAGCCATGAAAGCAGGCACCACCCCCCAACCTGGAGCTACTCCAACTAGCGCCAGTTCACCTGATCGCACTTCTGCAACCTGCACGCCTAACAGCTCTGTGTGTGCTGCCTCCCGCCAACCCGCTGGGCCCCCTCCAACCAAGGAGGCCATCACCCACGCTGTTTTAATGGCATCTGCTCAGTTGAATGCAACTCAGCCCATCCAGACATTCACCTCCCCCATTGTGTCAGCTAATTCAGCCCCATCTATTATTGCTGACACCGTGTTTCTGGCTCCCTCCATGAGGGGCAATACCCAGCTACCTGTCCCCCAAATCCTCAGATGTAAGGTTGGATTAGCCGCACATTCTGGTTCACTAAGCACCAAATTGGGACAATCTACTCTTCCCAATGAGGATTCAAATGGTTCGGATTTTGGAACTTCAAACCAGTTCCAATCTCACCCGTCCCATTCAAACCCCGTAATTGGCACTTCTCAAGTCGGCACTTTATCGCAATATGCTGAAAACGACCAATTCACTAATCAGCCAATGAGTTTTGCCCACGAAATCACAGCAAATACTCGGGCTGAATTTACCCAAATAGATTGGGATGGTGATGAAACATCTCCCTCCTCCCAATTGGCTGGAGTTAATTCCAATCTGGATGGGCCTCCCCAATTTAGCGAGGCCCAACAATCACCTGGCCCCCAAATCCTCAGATGTAAGGTTGGATTAGCCGCACATTCTGGTTCACTAAGCACCAAATTGGGACAATCTACTCTTCCCAATGGGGATTTAAATGGTTCATATTTTGGAAACTTCACATCAGTTCCAATCTCACCCGTCCCATTTAAACCCCATAATCGGCACTTCTCAAGTCGGCACTTTATCTCAATATGCTGAAAATGACCAATTCACCAATCAGCCAGTGAGTTTTGCCCACGAAATCACAGCAAATACTCGGGCTGAATTTACCCAAATATATTGGGATGGTGATGAAACATCTCCCTCCTCCCAACTGGCTGGAGTTAATTCCAATCTGGATGGGCCTCCCCAATTTAGCGAGGCCCAACAAACCGCCCCTCAATTTAATATGACGCCAGCAACTGCTGTAACATTCCAGAAACAAGGGAACTCCGCAAACTTGTCCAAACCACCATCTCACACTCAACCTGCAATTGCAGCCCAAAGCAAACACAAACGTACCAAAGGAGCCACTGGGGCGTGGCAAAAACCTCTGGCACCAACGCTACCCAAAGCTGATCCCCGTGAAGTGGCGTTTATTGCTGATGTTAAGAAGAAATGGGCCGAAACTAGAGCGCAAAAAGCTCTACCTCGCTCAACCCTCTCCCACGCAATTTGCCTTTATTATGGGCATAACCCTGTTGAATTCTATACAGAGGATTACTTCTCATACTTTGCAGCGATTGCGGAGACATTCCCTATTAACACCACCATCCATGAATTAGTGGAGGGCCACTACATCGATGTGGGCTTCACTGAAGCTGCCCTTGCTGACCATGCTGCCACCCTCCAGGTCATTATTCCACGCGGATCTCTTCACATCTCCCACACACGCTCTCACCTGGAGAAAATTTCATGGGTTACTTTTTCCAACCTACCAACGACTGTTGATCCTGAGTCTCTTAAACTGGCACTCCATCGTGGTTTAATGGAGTTTGGGTCTGTTCTTTCAGTGGACTTTAGCGTCCCCTCTTACTATGCTCCCACTCAAAGAGCTCGCACTGCTAGGGCGTCGTTCATCCCCTCCCCCACTGTATCCCGTAACATTGAGGTTATTCCTCGTGTGGCGGTAGTTGGGGGAATTCCCTGAGATCTTTTTTGTCAACCCTGATCAGGCGCGCCCCCGGTGTTCATGGTGTAACGCCCTTGGACATTTGTATAGTGGCTGCACAGCTTGAAAACAAGCCCTCTTAGCCACCACCCAGGGGCCTAAACCAGGCCAAAAACGATCCCACATGGCTGCAGCAGCAATTCCACAACCCACACAATGGGTTCCCGTTCAAGACCTGTCCCCTGAGGCCTTACGCCTAGCAGTTGAAACAGCTAACCCCACTATTGGTGTGGGATACCTTCGCGCTCATGCCCCCTTCCAATGGGCACCCCCTCCAATCTCCCAGAGTCAACTCCCTCTCTCACCAAGCGCAAGGCATCTCCCACAGGGTGCCCCTCGTCAGCCACCCCCACTCAGGGCTCCGCGGCACCCCCACCAACCTCCACCAGCGATTTATCGCATCAGCCCTCAGCTCCCAATGGAGCTATGCCCACCAGCATGGACTGGCAACTCGCGGCCTGCGGTAGAAGTGCCACCTCAAAGAGTCCTACCCCAACCCCACAGTCCATTTCGCGCGGATCCTTTAAAGTGTTGGAGGAAGTGAATATGGACTCAGACTCATCAAATGGGGACACCGCGGAGGTCACCATTGAGCACCCTCAGGTCCTTCCCCTGCAACGGAGTGGGGGCAGCATCCTAGGCTGGCTTACTGGGTCCTCCGCCCCCCACCCTCTCCTTCCCCTCAGAACCCTCGACGCTCCTCACGGATTGCAGCTAATAGTCAAGCTAAAGGACTCAAAACTAGCCGCCTCACAGCAGCAGGTTTAAGCGCTGGCAACCCCCCCAGGACATGGAGGGGAACAGCTATGAGCCCCCATGGCAGCACCCCCTGGCCCTGCAATCCATCAACGCAAATGGGTTGCGGGACTTTAAGCGGAGAGCCCGCCTCCTCCAAAACTTCAGGTCAGCACAAATTGACATCGCTGCTGTCCAGGAGCCCCATATCCTCCCCCACGAACAATCTGCATGGAATGAACAGTTTGGAGGCAACTCCTTCTGGACAAACCATGCCGCCCTTATTGTTTTGAATCCCCGGGTTAAAACCCATTCTTTTTCACAATATCTAGGTGGCCGCCTCATACTGGCCAAACTCACCACTCCTGACTTCTCCTTCTTCGCTGCAAGCATCTACCTGCCTAATGCAGGTCAGGAGCAAAATCGGCTCTTGGAAGAGCTCCTCCAACTCAATCTCCCACGGAATACAGTCCTCTTAGGAGATTTCAACACAACCATAAGTCGCGTCCGTGACTCTTACCCCCTGCAGCAAAGGAACGCCCTGGATCAAGTCGCCTCCAGGATTTCCTTCGCCTGAGTGGCTTTATAGATGCGCTTCCACCCTCCGCGTCTGGCCTAGGTTGCATGACTAGGATTCAGTATGATGGAGGAGCTTTCCAGTCAGCGTCACGCATAGATATGGCACTGATTGGCCCCCTGCTAATTGGCCGCGTCTCCTCTCCCATCTCTCGTGACAACCATCTTAGTGATCACAGGTCACTCACCGTTGTCCTCACCACCACACTTAGACTGTCGCGTAGGTTCTGGCCTAGGGTTGCCCCAGCTCTTCTCAACAACCCCTTCACTAAGGAGAAGCTGTCTATGACCATCCGGGAGACTCTCACCTCCCCCACCCCACCTGCTTGACCACAAGGCTAGATGGGCGGTGACCAAGGAGGGCATCACCCGCGTTGCTTACAACTGTGCCAAAGCCCAGATGACTGCAGCTCGCGCCAGAGTCAAAAGGGCGGAAGCCAGAATCAGACATCTAGAGCGAAACTGCCAGCCTTCGCCCTCTCCCAGATGGTTGGAAGACTGGGAAGCGGCGCAGGAAGCACTCCGCTTGGAGCTCACACTGCAGGAAGAACGGGCAGCAAACTTTACAACATCTCGTTACTATGCTCAATGGGAACGCCCCACCCGCTTCTTCTTTCAGAAACAGAAAGCCCGGTCAACAGCGCAGGATATTACTGCACTGAAGATTGGCACTACAACCACTTCAGATAAGGAGGAAATCACGCAGGAACTACACCGCTTCTACTCCAGCCTCTTCCATGCCACCCAGGTGGACCCATCGGACATCTAAGACTTCCTGTGGCGGGCTCCAGAGCCGCCCATTGACCCACGGGCTGATGAGGCTCTACTGGCGCCTATTTCCATCCAGGAGGTGATGGAAACCCTTCTGAAATCCCTACGGCTTAAAGCCCCAGGCCCAGACGGAATACCCTTTGAGGTGTACCTTCTGGAACCTGCAGTGATAGCCAGAACCCTCCGCGACTCTCTTCGCTGCACTCTTGGTGAATGGCGAGGTCCTCCCCGACTCCAGAGGCTCAATCACGACCCTCATTCACAAGAAGTCAGACCGTGAGAACCTGGCGAACTGGCGCCCCATAGCGTTGATCAACACAGACCACAAGCTCTTCACGAAGCTTCTGGCCAACCGCATCACCAAATGGGTGTCACCTCGCCTCTCCCCATCCCAGTACGGTTTTATTCCGGGGAGGTCGTTATGAGACAACTATAATGACCTTCACGTGACTTTGACTGCTAACTCTCATAAGGTGAATGGCTTTGTGGCTCTTCTGGATATGGAGAAAGCATATGATCGGGTAGCCTGGAAGTATATTGATGCTTCCCTGGCCCGCTTCCATCTCCCACCCGCAGCTAGGAGCTGGATATCAGCGCTCTATGACCAGCTCCACACCAGAGTCCTGGCGCCAATGGGTTTTACAGTGGCAGTACCAGTTGGACAAGGTCTCCGGCAAGGGGACCCCCTGAGCCCTATCCTTTTTAACATCACCCTTGACCCCCTCTTGGCCTCCTTACAGGACAAGCTAACAGGGATTCTGGTCCCAGGTAAAGCCCCCACACGCACCATGGCATTTGCAGATGACACTGCCATTGCATTTGGCTGCCCTGGGGATGTTGCCCTCGCTGCTGTGACCATTGAGAGGTACACCAAGGCGTCCAACGCCATGGTCAACACCTCCAAGACAACAGTTGTACAGGTCGGCTCCCCCACCTTCCCCCCACCATTTGGTATTGAACCTGAGCGCGGTACCTTCCGTCACCTGGGCGTTCTCACCAACCAACAAGGAGTTGCGCTAAAAGACAATGAGGACTTGCTCCTCGCAGCAGTTAACTCCAGGATTGCCAGCTGGAACTGGCGGCACATCACCCCCCAGGGTCGAGCTCTGATGGCCAATGTGTTCCTCCTCTCCAAAGTCTGGTTCCTAGCGCACGTCTGCCCATTCACAGATGCCTTTTATACGCGGCTCAATGTACTCCTCCGTTGTTGGATCTGGGGCTCAAATCATCCACCAATGGCCCTCTCAACCATTGCCCGACCCTGCAATGAAGGGGGCCTAGGGCTTCTGGACACGCGATCCCACGCCACCACAATCTTCCTGAAGTTCCTATGGCCGATTATCTGCTGGGACGCGACCCCCATGCCCCAATGGGCGCCCGCCCTCCGCCAGTCAGTGTCAGCAGCTCTGGGTCTTCCTAGAGCATCTCTGACCTCATTAGGGGAGTGGCTCACAAACCACCCAGGCCATCGCCTAAAACCATCCTCATCCCCCTACTGGAACCAGGCTCTCCTTGCCCTGAAACGAGTAGGCGCGCGGATCCACCATGCCTTCCCATACAGAAGGGAAGGCCCTGGCCTCAGCCCACGTCGCCATGCAATTGTGCACAATGGACAAGTTGTCACAACTCGCCTCAACCCCCAAGATCGTCCTCCCATCCGCCCAAGACTCCTTGAGCTCCTCCCTCCCTCCGTGAGATTTGACCTTAAGGAATTGTGGAAGGACGTCTATCACCCCATCCTGTCAGCAAAGGTGTCCAACACTTTATGGAGAGTGCTCCACTGTTCATACAGGACAGGGGACCGGACTGGCCCTACCTTCCAGCACCGAAGCTGCCCCCGCTGTGTGGAGCCTATTGACTCCCACATCCATCGTTTTTTCACCTGTCCAGGTGTCGCCGCATTTTGGCCAAAGGCCCGCGCGCTCCTCCATGCTCAGCCCTGGTCTGGACACCCTGTGCAAGACCTCATGTTTGAGCAGACATTGCCTGGTTGCCACCAACCCCTCCGTGTCCTCGCCTATGCCACAGGCATCTGGACCATCCATAACTCCTTCCTTCGTGCTGCCTTTGACCAGCAGGTGTGGACCCTTCCACACATGATCACCCACTTTCAGGTACACTTTGAGATGGCCCTGAAGGTCTGCACTATGTCGCCAACCCTCCCCGCTCAGTTTTCACTGCAGCACGGCTCTGGCGCGCAAACCCCTCCCTTTCTTGATGCCTCCTCCCTCCCTTCCCTCGCCTCAGGCTCTTAGGAGCCCAGGCGTAATTCAATAAACATCGATGAATCCCCCCTTGGGTTGGGACCATCTAGTACTAAAAAAATGTGAAGTTTAGATTAGCTTAGTAATGTCCAAATTAGGGAATATGGGGATTAAACCTATTGGTTCTTTGGAGACTCGCCTCGCTTTTATGGAACAGACAATGGAAAGTTGATTGAAGTTAGGAAATATCCGTATGGCATCAATTTTATATATTTCACCAAATCATTAGGCGCAAAATATATTAACCTTGTGGGACCCCTTGCAACACTATAAAAGGGCTGGTCTCCACGTTGTTGGTTGTTCCAAATTTGTTGTAAGAGGGGGAGGGACCTCAGAATGGCTTCTCAGACTTTTCTGATGATTTTGTGCAAGCTAACTGCCAGAACTCGTAATATTTGCCCATGTATTAATAGAAGTGTTACCTTTAATTTTTGAGGGGTTCTACTGGGAATTGACCAGGGTTTTTTGGACGATTTTATTGTCATTTTCATCCAAATTGCTCTTATTATAATATTGGACTTGAACTTGTCCAACAACATCAGCCTGAAAGATCATGGAGCCATCGGCAGGTAGTAGAGAAGGCAGTAGGAATGTTGTGAAAGGCACAGTGTACACAGGTGCAATAGCAAGTGATTGGCGCATTTATACTGTCATATAGCATGGTATTTGAGCACAATGAGCGCAGGTATAGTATGCTTCAGAAGTGAAAGGCAAGGTGAACACTTTCAGGTGGCAGCATGGCAAGCACAATCTCGGAGAAGGGCACACCAAGCATGTTAGTAATAAGCATAGTGTACAAAATAAGCATACCAAAAGTGGGCATAGTGGGGCACTGAAGGTGGTATAGAAGAAGGGCGCAGAATTTTAACTGATGGTAGGCATGGTAAAGGGGGTAGATGGACACCATGGACACATGTGGGAATTTGGATGGGTACTCAGTGGTGAAGACAAACAGTTGATATTTGTTTATATGATGAGCCAATGCTCACTACAATAATCTAGACTCATATTCTCAGCATTGCCAAAATAAGCAACCAAACAAAGTCTAGAATTGGGGGTTTATTTTAGAAAAATGACCATGAAATTTGAGGGAAATATTTGTGATAACAATTGTTAAGAAATTGGCGGAATTGTCAATATATGCTGTAAGGGTTTTTGCACAGGGTCGACCTACTGAGCTATTGGAACCACATATGAAGATAGTTGGTCCCTCAGGACACACTTAAACAAACAAATATAACAAAAGGGAGCAATTCCCCCAAAACGCTTCTTTTATTTTAATATGATAATCTGAATGGATCCTTCCTAGTCCGCTTAATCTCTTTCTAACTATTTCCAAAAAGTCCGCTTCCTCTCAATTGCCCATCTAGCTTATATATAGCAGCTCAGACAATACTGCTCTCATAGTTTGGGCTATTCTATCTGCTAATTCTCCTCAAATTCAGCTTGTTGTTCTTTAGCTCTCTATCATCCTAATTGGAGGTGATTTAATTTGTATTTGTCAAGTGTCAAACATCGTCTTATTGCTTTATTGCCTTAATTAGAGGCAATTCAATAATAGCTCATTATATCACAATTTTCACTTCATCTCGAGGTACTCAGATAATTGTAACTAATATCATGTTCAGCGGATTCTTTCCAATTCTTTCTAGCATTTCCAAGCTTAACATCCAGTCATATCAGAATCGCGACATTACCCCCTCCTTGAATGGACAATAAGGCTCCTATTGCTTATATGGATGGAGGAGCTTCACGTGCACTTGGTTAATGATCTGACCACCTGTGGTGTCCTTGATGGTATAAGCGTCAACTCCAGTTTTTTCTATAACTTCAAATGGACAAATCCAGATATTGGCCAGTTTGTGTTTCTGACCAAACCCATGCTAGTCATGAAACAAAATCATATATCTATCTTAAAAAGAGCAAGGGCACTACGCCGTACAATTTCAGCTGCCTGAGCCTTAATATTCTTTGCTAAATTGCATGAGTAGTCTTCAGTTTGCAGTTTGATCAGCATGTCCACTAAGTTAGTCAAATAATGGTGAGGATCCATTCTGCTGGTATCCTCTATGCAGGAATAGAGCAATGCTGGAAGTGCAGGGTGCCATCCATACAAAAGCTGGAAAGGACTTTTCCCATAGCGGGATGGTAGCTAATGTTGTAAGTGAAGATGGCATTGCAAAGAAGAGAAGTACAATCAGAAGGTCGATCCATCACAAATTTCTGAAGTATATTCACCAAGGTACCATTAACTCGCTCAATCATTCTGTTAGATTCAGGGTGATAGGGGGTTGTCAGAACCCAGCGGATGCCCATCAATTCATTGAGCTAAGGTAAGATGTGTGAAGTGAAGTTCATTCCGTTGTCAGTAAGAATGAACTGGGTACAACCGTGTCACTGAATTATACATTCCATAACAAACTTGGCCACCGTTAGCACACCCAAATTGCATATTGGCCACACCTCAACCCACCTGGTCAAGTGGTCGATTGCTACTAGGATGTACATGGACCAGCTTGCCCCTGTTGGCAGGGGATCCACAACATCAATTGAAATGGTGTGCCAGGCGAAGTGTGGCTTCACTAACCATTATGAAGTCTTTGGCAAAATGGCTTTTCCACCTGGCACTGATGGCAGCAGGAAATTGTCTCAAGCACATCGAAGTTCATGCTTTCCTAACAGGACCTTGGTCGCAGTAAATTCATGGTCTTACATACTCCACCATGTCCAACCGCTTGGTGTGCACTCATAATGACACTTAGGCGGGAAGAAGGTCTTGGTATATTCATGGTAATGTCCCCTATCCGCTTAAACAATTCCCCATTTTTCTGGAACGTATTGGCCCTTATTCCATCCAATTTCTTGATAACTGGAGGCGGTTCATCATAGTACTTGCTGCTAAGCATCTTATCAAACATTATATCACTCTGATCTGCCGTAACTGCAATCATGGGTAATCTCAAGAAAGAACTGGCTTCTGGTGTTTTGCTCCAGGTCAGTGAAAAATTTTGAAATTGTATGCCTGAAGTTTAAGAGCCCATTGGCCCAAACGCCCTTCAGGCTCTTTAAGATTCTGTAACCAGCGTAACGAGGCATGATCCATTAAAACTTTGAATTTCACCCCATGAAAATACACCTAAAATTGCTTATAGGCATAGATCACCGTTAAGCACTCCCACTCAGTGATGGTATAATTGCGCTCATGACTGTTCAAGTTATGACTGCAGTATGCTATGGGATGCTCTTCTCCTTCCTCATCTTTTGGGATAGGACTGCCTCCTTAGCAGAAAGGGATGCATCCTTCTGAACAATGAACTCTTTTTCAAAATTGGGTTAGCGTAACACTGGTGCACTGGTTAGCGCCATTTAAAGTGTATCAAAAGTGCATAGCTGACGTTCCGTCCATTTGAACATGGTGTCCTTTCTTAATAACTCAAATAGTGGGCCCCTAATACATCTGAAGTTAGGGATGAAGCGCCAGTAATATCCGATCATTCCCAAATACCTGTAAATCCGCTTGCTGTTGTGTGTAGTCATTTTTCAGATAGCTTCCACCTTGGCCGGTTGAAGTCTCATTCCCATGGCATCAAACATGAACCCCAGGTACATCAGCTGGTCCTTAAAGAAATTGCTTTTCTGGGGTTTGATATTGATGTTGGCCTCAGTGAGCTGGTGGAATACTGCTTCTAAATGGTTGAGGTGTTCAGAGAAGGTTTGGGAGAAAGCATTAATGTCATCAAGGTATATAAGGATGTACGACAGCTTCAGGTCCCTGAGAATAGTGTCCATCGCCCATTGAAACATAGCCAGGGCATTACACAGCCCTTGTGGCATCTGGGTTGGTAGACAAAGACCTTGACATGATTACAACGCACCCCCCCAACTGGGCAACCATT